>ML796716.1:156335-191773 GCA_009831015.1 Picea engelmannii | reverse complement strand
TACAAAAGCTACGAAACACAATTTCTCAATTTTTAAATGAACAAAATTCCAAATAATCAAAAGTCACAAAATTTTCCAATTTTCTCTTACAAATATTTTGAATGCAACAATTTTCTTGTAAAAAATTACTAAAAAGAAAAATGATTTCAATCCTTTCTCAAATAAGATCAGAGATGCAATACAAGAAAGAAAGTGTAATCCAAGAAAATTAACACACTCACAACCTTGTTCCCAAATCAGACTTATAATGTATACAGAAACAAAATGATGGGAAAGCTTTTTGTCAAATGCAAAGAAAAATGTTTCTTAATCAATAAATAATATGGAAAATAAAAACAATCCAAAACTTTAGACAAATTAAAGACCCTTTGTCAAGCAAGCACTTAGGACCAAGATCCAGAGATTATATCCTTATGACAAAAATCAAAAGCAAAACTTGAAAAAGTCACAAAGAAAAACTTTCAATTACTGAAAATCAATCAGATGCAGGCTTCAAACTTATAAAACAATCATCCACAATTGTCAGAGGTTCATCCTAGGTAGTTGAGGAAAGACTGGGTAGAAAAAATAAAAATTGACTCTCTCCAACAATTCCTACAGGAATCGTCGCAGGTGACAGTGGAGCACAGTGCGACGATCTAGGATCATCGCAGGCTACCAAATGGGTACAGTGTGAAGTCGTCGCCCTAGTTTTCACCAACACAGTGCGACGTCAAACAATCGTCGTAGTCTTTCTATATAGCATAGTGCGACGACCTTTGTAACTAAGGAAAAAAAAGAGGAAAGACAAAAAATCTAATTGAACCCTCATACCCAGGGAGTCTAGATGGATCACCCACAGACTCAGAGAATGAATTTAACTAAATGAAGGCGGGATAAAAGAAAATGAGAGAAAAAAAACAAAAAACAAGTCGTATGCCCAGTGGAGTCGCCAATTTTGTTATTGGACTAATCGGAAAGTGCGGATACAAACAGATCTCCCTAGTTCCATCCAGAACTAGAACAAAACATAACATAATATAAAACTTTCCCTAGGCTTTAATTATTGAGTTTACTAGCTAACAAGAGATGGACATCATACCTTTTAAATGTTGTTTTCTCTTGTCATTTTCATCCTCGCTCCATTCCAAAGCTCATGCAATATTGAACCTACAAAGAAACACAAGCCAATGGAGTGAAAGCAACAAAGTATTCTCAACAAAAACCTATGTATGTGATCAAGGAATCATACAATAAAATGAGACTAATTTTATGGGAAAGAAACATATCGCTGTATCATATTAAATAGAAAGTGGAGAATACAACCAAAGCCTTGATGTCACAAGGTCCCCTTTCAATGGCCCTTTTCTCTAACACACACACCTTTGTTGCAAAGCTTTTGAATGAATAAGATCCACCATGTAGATTGTAGAACTAAAGCAAAGCTCTTAAGAATAATCTGAAGTAGAACTCTCCATACAAATCTTAGCCTATTCAACCTTAGCCTTTTCCATAAGAGATCCCTCTTTATATAGGGTGAAAGAAGGATGCATGAGGAGATTAGGATGATCCCACCAAATCATAGAAGCGAATAAGATCCAAACCGATCGGAGGCCACCTCATCTTCTAGAACATTCGTGAAGTTTGACTTTTCCTTAGCCTTTAGCATCGTCGCACCCTGTGCATATGGCATCCTGCGGAGACGTCGTAGTCTAGCTCCAGAGAAGGGTGTGACGATCAGGCATCATCGCACCCCATGCATATTGCAGGGTGCGACGACCTTCCTTAATATGGTTTTTTAGAAAGGAAAGAAAATCACTTTTCTCATGGAGAAAGACTCTTTTACCTTTTCAGGGAACATGAACACATGTTGTCAGTGGATCACTGGGGTGACCAAAATAATGTGTAACGGATATACCATTATAAAATCATGAACTTAACAAAACTTTTGCACTTTTATTATATAGTAATATTGATATTTTGTTTTAGGTAATTATTTATCACTTAATTTGTTTATTCATAAATATTATTAATTAAAAAATATTCTTTTAAAAAATTAAATGTTTATTAATTAATAATTTATATAAATTTAAGAAATAAAAAATCATAAACTTAACTTCGTAAAAAATAAAGCTATTATTAATGTGGAAGTGCATTTGATTATAATAACAACATGTAATAAGTCACATATTTATGATAAGACAAATGCGTCTTAACATTATAATAACAACATGTAATAAATCACATATTTATGATAACAACATGTAATAAATCACATAATTATGATAGGACAAAATGGGCCAATGAAAGTCACATAGTGAATTATAGGCCTCACCAAGGTTTGTTTTATGAAAAATGTGGTTTGCACATACCCATAAATGAGTCATTACTAAGTTGTTGAGTTGTCATATTTGTCAAAAGTCCATAGTCATAGAAGGTGGTTACACATAAAAATGTGTAAACTATGTCCCACCTTTTGATAAGTGGTGGGTACCATTACTGGAATTTGGCTAGAAAAATGAATATCATGAGGCATTTTGACCATAAAAGATAGTTAAATATTTTTGTTACACATCTTTCATGAAGAGCAACTTAACTATTTAAATGTATTTTTAAAGGGTACAAAATCTTGTAAAATGTCATTATACTACTGATACTAGTAAAATGTACCTTACATAACAATGTGTTATGTATCAATATCAAACTATTACATAACATTATACTATATATTTGTGATTTTGTATTATACTATGTAGCTATCAAACAACTCTTCCATTTTTTTCTTTTTTTTTGTAAGTAAGAATCTATATATTACCTTTCATGGAGCAAAATTACAGTATCATCTAGGATATCAGGGAATCGTTTCTGTTGAATTTCCCTGAATGGAAACCAATTCATCCAAGCTCTTGTCTCTGTAATCAAGTTGAAAATTTAAACAACATTGTTTGAATCGCCCCGTAGGGAAATCGATTCGACCATACCATTCATACAGACTATAAGACAAAAAAGACTATCTCCTAACAGACAAAAAAATCTGACTGTGCTAAAATCCGGCAGTCTAAGAGGAATCTTCCAAAAAAAATTAACAATTGACAGAGTAAGACATGCATGGTGACACTTGTGCACCTACCGAGTCCCATGGTCTGTGACGTTCATGCTTGTCCACTTCACTCTCGAAAGCCATCTGGATAGCTGGAGAAAGAATCACCTCTGAAGTAGTTGGGGCATTGGTGGCCAATTCTAGAGCGTGCAGAGAGCAGAGCAGGGTCGCAAGTAGAGATTCAATTTTATCTTTAGGTTGGTCCAAGTGTTCCAGCCGAAAGCAAAGGTCATCCATGTCCTTTCTGACCGCAAAGAACAGATCTTGTAGTATCGACACCGATTCTCTAAATCTTGTACAAGAAGCACAATCCGAGAAAAGATTGGTTTGGCTTGGAGGCTCTTCCAATTGAGCTGGGAATTCCTCTAGAGAGGGAAAAGGGACAAAGGGTGGCAAGGGGATAGAGGGTGGATGAGAGGGGATAAACGGTGGTGGCAAGGGGGTGGAGGGTGGTGGACTCACTGGGCGGACCAAGGTTGGTTGTGAGGACGAAGTCATATCCTAGATTGGGCTAGGAGCATAGACCAAAGAGTTGTCGTTGAGGTCAAACCACTCCACATGACATGCCCATGGAAAAGATAGAGGTGAAAGAACACTCTGACCCAGGGAGGATTAGCCGGAGGAAGAGGGCGAGGAGTGTTGGCTATGGAGCCTGGTTATCTTCCTGATTTAAAGGTCTTTGTTTTTATCCATGTTTATAACCCATGAATAATGTACACTCATCCACGCGGGGGAGTGCAGGAAGGGGCTACCCCCCCTGTGGGGTTCAGGGGTTCGGGGGTGAAGCCCCCGAAGGAAAAATTTCCTTGTAAATGTATATTGTAATTTCATTGTAAATTTAGACTGTTCATTATAAGGTCGCATATCTGATGGTAGAAGTTATGTTAGGGTTTTTTTCCCTAGAAGACAACCCTATTTTAGGAGGAAAATGTATTTCGGCTATGCATCATGGTGAATATTGTATTCTAAGAGAGGAGACTGTGAGAGAAAGAGGAGCAAGTTACAGCAGGTGTGTTGTAGGTTGTATCCCTTCATTTGTTGAATAATAATAAAGGAAGGACTGGCAATTTCTCTGGTGGATGTAGACCACACTGGGTGAACCACGTATATCAGTGTCTCTATTGTATTGTGTATCTTATGTGTTTTATTTATGTATTTGTTTTATTTTATTGCTCCGCGATCCTGTTTTTATAACAAGGAGATGGGCAACGGACCAGGGATAGGTGGGTGTCGGTTGGCCATGGCCACTTTATTTTGGAGCCAGAGAGGTCTTGTCTTTGGATTCCCATGGAGTCATGGCATAGCCAACTATGAGTGAGGGTAAGGCAGAGACGAGAGTAGGCAAACGAAAGTGAAAACTAGGGAGATCAACAAAGTGCATGGGCAACAAACATGAAAGAAGTAATAGTGCAAGGGTTGCAGAGGAGCATCTCCATAATAAGAAATATGGAGGAGAAGATCGCATGCGCACACAGGTGACAACCAATGTCCTTCCTCCATCGCGAGGACAAAAAAACCAGAGGAGGCATGTTGGGGTAGTTATTTAGGAGCTCACATCAGTGAAGGCATTCAATATGCATCGGGGGGTGATAAAGGAAGGGGGGAGGTTGCATGTGTCAGTCACCTGGTCTATGGAGAGGTGGCATGCATTGTCTTCTCCCATAGACACATGGACCCTACTAACACCCCATCCGGAGGGCTATCAGTGCTGAGACCCCGAGAAATACTATCTTGGACGATAGTATGATCATTGTGGGTGGGGGATGTGCAGATAATATCTAGTCCATCTAGAGCCACCCTAATGTTGGCTAACTTGTCAGCTATCTGATTATCTCTTCATCGAACATGTGAAGGAATGAGGGTTGAGTGAGGCCTAATGAGAGTAGCAAATGAAATGAGTCTGGCGGTAAGATGCCAACAGGGGGAGATTTTTTCCGGGTCAACCCCATTAGGAATTTTGGCAAATAAGATGAGAATTATTTGAGAGTCCCCTTCAACGATCAGCTTATGGTGACCGTATTCTTGAGAAAGCTTCAGTCCTTTCACAAGTCCCCAGAGCTTAGTTGTGTTTTTTGTGTTGTTTCCAATGCTTCCATCAATAATAAGCATAATGATTCCTTGGTTGTTGTGGAGAACCACTATGAAGCCAGTAGATCCTGGATTGCCTTTGGATGCCCCATCAAAATTTAACTTGACAAAACCTAGAGTTGGAGGGGACCAATGTGAAGGGCTTCCTGTGGTCTGGGGTCTTTGAAGTTTCTTGGAAGCATGAGGGTTGAAGTTGATGTTCCAGCTGTTCAGGATGTTCTTTTCTTTGGAAGGACATGACAATTCCTCACATTTCCAAGGCTATAGGTGGATGTTTTCTCTGATGTTGTCATGTATGTGTTTCCAAATTGTTAGCCAAGAAAGATGAGATGAATGGAAGATCCTCCTGTTGCATTCTTTCTAGATCTACCAAAGGATGAAACTCAGAAGTAGCTGCCAGATGTAGTTGAGGATGGGAGAATGAAAATTCGAGTCTCTCCATCCTTCTATGGTTTCCCTGAGGCCTTCTCAATTGCGGTTCATTATGTGCATGATTATGGCGCATTGGTCTCAAATTTGTGAACTATAGGAGCAGAGATTGAGGAGGTTATTTTGAGATTCTGAGTCTACCAAGCAAAGAGGGAAAATGGAGGGCCTGGAAAAACCTCTTTTTGTGAGATTGTCCCAGGTGAGGATACCTTTATGTGCAACAAGCCATAGGAATGTGCTAATTTTTTGCCAGTGCTTAGTCATCCATATTTTCGCCCAAACTTTCTCTTGGGGGAAAAGGTGGAAGGTTGTCTTTATTTCATAAGCTTCTTTAATGGTGAAGGTGCCCCTCGAGGAGTGCCCCAATCTTAGAATTCCCTCTCCTTATAGAACTTGAATTTCCTAGATATGGTTATCTTGTGCCAAGGCTAAAGATCCACGTGCCCTGGAATGTGGAGTTTCATATGGGTGGATTTCCAATGATGCCATGTAGCCCCAGGGGGGGTCCTCTTGTCAATAGTTTGTGACTGTGATTAGACCAGCCTGTGTGCTAGGGGCAAGAAATTTTTCTGCCATAGAATCCTTCCCTAGAGAAGGCCATTGGTGCCAAGAGTCATACCAAAAGGAAGTTGTTCTTCCATTTCACACTTCCCAAAAAGTGTTATCTTCAGTCAAGGTGTGGCTTTTCTTTGCAAAATTTCAGATCAAAGAGCCCAGAGTGTTTTCATTGCATGTGATTAGTTGCTTTTCTGCAATGTTTGGAGCGTATTTATTTCTCCAAAGTTGGGCCCAGAGGTCTTTGGGGTGCTTAAGCCACCTCCACCAGATCTTAGCACTAAGAAATTTGTTGAGAGTGGTTGGGTCCCGTAAGCTAAGATCTTCTTTTAATTTTCACTTGCAAATCTTGTCCTGGTTGATCAGAGCTATTTTTCGGTCATTCTTATCCCCCTTAGAAAGAAAGTTTCTTTGTAAGGTTTTGATGGCAGTTAAAATGCAGCTGGGAGTCGCCAACACCGAGAAGGAATAGATGGGTAGGGTTTGAACGACAGACTTGAGAAGGGTGAGGTGAATGGGAAGGTTGAGCTAGCGAAAATTCCAAGAGGAGAGTCTTTTACCCAGGGAGGAAAGAAGCCCCTCCCAAGAGATATTTTGGAGAGATTTGTTTATAAGGGGAATGCTAAGGTATTTGGATGGAAGGGAGATACGTGTGAATCCTAGGATATTGGTAATGTGAAGTTGGACAAGGATCGAGGTGTTAAAGAAGAAGATCTTGGATTTTTCTCGGTTGATGTCCATTCCTGAGGCTTCACAAAAAGTTTGAAGAATAAAGAGGATTCCAAGTGCTTCTTAGACAGTAGGGGAGCCCAACATTAAGGTGTCATAAAAAAAATAGATGTGGGAAACTAGGGGATCAATGCCATGTTGGGGGAGTCCAGTTAGGGATCTGTTAGCTATAGATGCTTTAATGAAGCAGCTTAACCCTTCTACCATGATAATGAAAAGGAAGGGGGACAAGGGATCCCATTTTTGTATTCCATGAGAAGGTGAGAAGGGGCGGGATGGAACACCATTTATAAATATAGAGAAGAAAGCAGAGAAAGTGAGATTTAGAATCCAATCTATCCAATCAGGAGCAAAGCCAAAAGAAAGAAGAACGGATTTCATGTAAGCCCGGCTTAATTTATCAAAGGCTTTAGAGAGATCTAGCTTTAGTAACATACCTGAAGTGCTCGTACTTTGGAGGGAATGGATGACTTCATGAGAAAGGATGATGCTATTAAGAATTTTCCTGCCTTCAACATATCCTGATTGTTTGGGAGAAATGTTGAAGGGAAGGAGGGGATTGAGGCGTCAGACAATCAATTTTTTTAACAACTTATAGATTGCATTGCAGAGAGCAAGTGGTTTAAACTTCTTGGGATGAGTGACTCGTTCTTATTTAGGAATGATGGTGAAGAAAGTGGCATTGAGAGTTGGGAGAACCTGACCAGAGATACAAGAGTCCTCAATGATTTCCCATATCATGGGCCAGTAGAAGTGAAAAAAGTTAATTGTGAAGCCGTCCGGACCTGGAGCTTTACCTTTAGGAGTGTCTTGCAATGCTAGTTCTACTTCTTCAATCGTGATTGGTATTAACAAGGTTTCATTATGCTCCTGAGTTATGATGTATGGAATGTGTTGAGTGATCTTTTTTATTGCAAGAGATATGTCACCAGGGGGCTCAAACAATAGGTCTTGGTACTATGATATCTTCATGTTTTTTGAGCATTTGACCTTGCTCCATGACCAAGTGAGTGATTCAATTGATGTGTCTCCATTGGATCGTTTCTCAGTGGAAGAACTTGGTATTTTGTTCCCCCTCTTGAAGCCACTGTATTTGGGACGTTTTCCTCCACAGAACTTCCTCTTGAGTCCGCCTTTCCTCCAATTGTTGTTTGAATAGAGTTTCCTGCTCTTTGAGTTTTTCTGTGAGACCCTGATTCCTGATTTGGATCTGGAGGAGCTTCATTTGATCATTTAGATTCATTTGGGCTTCAAAAATGTTCCTGAAGTTCTATTTGTTCTAAAGCTTGAGGCAATGCTTAACATTTTTTAATCTTTGTTGAAACGAAACATTTTGGAATCATGTGGGATGGCCGCTTCCTTCCACCAAGTTGGGGCCATTGCTTGGAACTTCGAATGATTGAGCCAGAATCGCTCAAATCTGAAGGGATTGCACCCTTGGGAGCCTAAAATATCTAGTGAGAGTTGGATAGGCTAGTGATTAGATCCAGAGGTGTCCAGGATACTGGATTCCAATGAGAGGCCATCCATCAAGAGGGATTATGATATGAGGAATTGATCAAGGCAACACACCACCTGTTGGGACCACGAGCATAAGTTCATCTAGGGAAAGAGGTCATTTTTCATTTCCAGATCTATGAGATAGAGATTATCAATTAATTATTGAAAGTTCCCGCATTCCCCCTCAAGTCTATGAATCCTCCCTCTTTTCTCTTCTAGGTTGCAGACCATGTTAATGAAATCAAAATATATTCATCTATGATCAATAGTGAGAGTAGCCACTCATTCCATATTTTGAATGAAGTTTAGCTTATCCCCCTGAGTAGTTGGGACATAAACATTTGTAAGGTAACTCGACTTATTGGAGCTAATGAGACTGTATTCCACCGAGATTGTCCATCTAGTGGTGAAGAAATTTTCCAACAACACAATGCTAGGGTTCCATAGAATGGCTAAACCACCAGTCATGCCTATGGAATTGATGGTCATCATTTTCCCATGTTTCCATCATTTGGAGAGGATTTGAGACATTTATTCTCCTACACATTTTGTTTCTTGAAGTAAAAGAATGTCGGGTTGTTCTGCTATGATAAGGTCTTGTAGAAGCCTTTGCCTGCTACGACTGTTGAGACCCCGTATATTCCAAGAGATAAGCTTCATGATGAGGATGGGGAAGGGAGAGGGGGAAAGCTATCAGATATAAGATGTATCTGACCTGAGTTTACCATGAAATGACCGATTTCTTGTATGAGATTTTGGGTAGGTTTTCTTCCTCTTTTCTTTTCCTCCTTTCGAGGCTTGCGTTTCTCTTTCTATTGGATGTCGTGGATTCCCAAGCCCGAGCTAGATATGGCTGCAGAACCCGCTGAGAAGTTCAGGAATACCTTATGAAATTTGCACAATTGATTCGAAGGGATGGTGTATAGTTCCTTCTTGCAATAAGCTTGTTTTAAATGTTCCAATTCTATTCTCACGAGATCATGTTCATCTAGGTCCATTTCAATATTACCTTCTTTGATGTTGGATGTGTCTCCATCCTTGGCTTGGGAAGGGGAATAGGGATGAATATGCTCCAAGACAAGGGTGCTTGTTGTTGTGCCTTTTGTGTTATTGTTGGTTGCAGTTTCTTGAGGAGGTATCTGCGGCTCGTCCATGTCTTCTGGAATTTGTTGAAGGACATCAAAGGAGTTGTTCGAAGGTGGTTCCTTGTTAGCAGTTTGCACCATTTTCATGGTGGTTTAGCGTCACCTTCCAACCACATGGGTGAATATGTCTCTTTATTTACTTGCTTCAGTGTTATCATCCTTTCTCACAGTGTTCAGAGGACAATCTCTGAACAGATGCTCATGTTCATGGAATTTTCTACACCGAAAGGGTATGTGCTCATAGTCGATAGTTTGAGACCATTCCTCATCATGATATTCAAGGGATATGGAGCCTGGGAGGGGATTTGAGATATTGAGGTAGACACAAATGTGAGCATAAGAGGTATACCTTCTCTGCTTGGTTGCCTCTGAGGATTTGACATAAACCCCAATGGTGTTTCCTATGCCTGCTAGAATCTCTTCTAACCAGAACTCTTGTGGCAAGGAATATAGACGGATCTATACTGGTGCATGTGAAAATTATTCTTTTTCTAGGCTGAATTTCTCCATCCAGAAGGGCAGAAAGAGGCCGACTGAGTTGAAAAAATATGGTCCTCCATTGAATATGTAGTTTCGATCTTCTAGGTTGTGGAATATGATGGTGAAGAAGCCCTTGGAGACTAACTATAGGTCATAGTGTCCTTTTGGATTCCACTAGTGGTGTATCCATTTGACGAGCTCTTGGTCAAAACGCCAGAGGCCTAGGAATTTTCCCACCAATGCATAGTCCCTCATGTATTGCTTATGTTCCTTGATTCTAGGCATGTTGATCACATACTTTGGTGCTAACGATGCCTGAGGGATGCATTTCCTAGGTTCCCAAGGATGATTTTTTTTCGTTTGAACTAGTCCATTATCAATCTCCATTTTTTCCCCCTTAGTTGCACCTTCAAAGAATATTTGCAAGCGTTGGTCCGGTGGTGGTTCAAAGGAAGGTCGATGGAAGCCCTCGCCTGTATGTTCTTGTGCCATTGCTTGAATGTAAGAGGCGCCTCGTGGCCCTCCTTCATTTGGAATCATGGATTGCTCCGCCTAGGGTGGCAGAAGGATGCAAAGAGCCAAGTGGCTAAAACTCTAAATCCTATCGCTTCTTCTCAACCTTGACTCAAGTATTCTTTAACCATATGACCCAAACAACTCTTCCATTAAAATAAATAGAAAAATTATTTAAATAAGTGATTTTCCATGGCTAATCAATTATTTTTCCATTTTTCTCTATGGTTTGGTATTCAATACTCATAATTTTTTGCACTGAAGATCTATAAATTTTAATGGAAAAGGTGTTCATTATCACATTGCAGGAGTTTAACAGCTTGGATAGTGAGAGAGTGGAGATGTGAATGTGAGTTGTGTACACATTATGTTCAATGGTAGAATTTCTCATTAGTAGGCTACATCATTTGAATGGATTGGAGAGTGAGAGAGTAAATGGATTCCGTGCACATTATGTTCATTTCAACATAAACAATAATTGTGCATTTGGCATAAAAAACACTCTACAACAATTGATTGGTAGTAAACGTTGGAAGTGACCTGGCATATATTTACGTATACAAAGAATAACTTCCTCCATATGCATTCAAATATCAATCAATTTGCTAAATAAAAAATGTCCATTATAGATTTTTTGTATAGGATTTATTACTCATTGACTTAATTGATGTTTATTTTGCAATTCTAATAATTCACATAGTGATTAATACATTTTTTGTTATCATGTGATGTACTTTAGATCTAAAAATGATCTTACATACAAGATATCCAAGAATACCTTAGAAAATATCCTTTATTTAATTATATAAAAATACCCTTAAGGTAGGGAAAAACCTTACAATGATCCTTATATGGAAGGAATCCACTCTTGTTCTCTTCCCTCTTAAGGTTGGGTGACCTCTCAGTGAGATAAGATCCAAATATAATAAACTCCACTCCCCTTAGAAAAGTGTTTCCCTCAACACTTGTTTTGAGGTGGTACAACCATAAACTAGGGTCCCATGGATGAGTGTTGATTGTAATGATGAAGTAAGCTAGAGATCCAGGGTCCCATGCACAAGTGCTCGATGTCATGTTGAATTAATCTAATAAGATCCACCTTAAACTTGGGTCCCATGTACAAGTGTTGACCGCCATGTAGAATTAATCAATGTCCCATGTGCAAGTACTGATTGCGATACCAAATTAATCTAAGGAGATCTTCACTCCCCACTGAATACACCATGCTCAATATCTGGCTGAGAATGGACCTTCAAATGCCTAATAAGACCATATGGATCCAAATATATAGATCTAGCCATATCAAAAAAAAAATCCGTATCAGTGCAATAGGTCAGATTTAAATTTGGAAGGCACACTACTAACAGAGAGTAGACAAGCTGGAAACTGGTAGTCGTAACTAGCTCTTGAATTCCGTGTTCTCCACATAAGGTGGAATTGAGTTATCAAATAGAAGGTGTAGGTAGTTGTTTTCCCATAAATTAAAACTGTCCATATACCATTTCTCACAAGCCTTCTCTAAATCATACCAACCATAACATATGTTGCTTGTATACTCATCTTCAATATCACTCCAAATCAGGATTTTTATGCAGAATGGGCTTCCAAATACTTTGGAATGAGGGTCATAAAGGTTGAGTTAAAGGCATGGAGAATGTTCTTTATTTATATTGATTCTTCAATTTCTTCCCATACCTCTTTACCAATCACCAACTAGCAAGCTTGGAAAAAATCTATAGTGAAGCCATTGGGACATGGGGATTTACATGTAGCCATTTATTGCATAGTTTGGGTGACTTCCTCAAAGGTTGTGTCCCACATTATACTTGGGTTACATTCATCAATAACTAGATAAGGAATGTCTCTTGTAATTGATTTAATAGTTGTTTCTCTTTCCATGGGAGGTTCTGATAGGAGATAATGAAAGTGAGTTCTCAGCTTGACTTCAATATCCTCATGTGTTTCCAATATATCCCCTATGGTGGATCTAAGATAATTGATTTAGTTGTGATGCCTTCTGCTTAACATGGAATTGTGGAATAAATGAGCGTTCTTGTCCCCCTCTTTGATCCATTTGATTCTTGATTTTTTTCTCCAAAGTGTTTCTTGTTTGTCCCTGAGTGAGAATTGCGTTTGAATGATTTCCTCTTGAGTTTTCCTTTCTTATGTTTTCCCCTCCTGAATGATGATTCTTTTTAGGTTTCCCATCTTCTCTTCAAGTTGAGTCTAGGCTCGGAAGATATTGCTGAATATTTCTTTATTCCATTTTATATTTTATACTTAATTTGTTTCAATTTTTTCTACAATCTATACATACTTGTGCCCATAGTCACATATTCCTTTGTCCACTAATTTCTTATGTTTTCCATGAAGTCGGGATGATCTAATCAAAAAATTTCAAATTGAAATGTTTTGGATCTAGGAATTATAGATTTATCCCATGATAGGAAAATTGACCAGTGGTTAGAGCTTGCAAGGGAAAAATCTCAGCCTCCATAGATGTTTTAGAATGGAATAGGGAACTGATATAAGAAATTTATTCATCCTTTCTACTATTTGGTGTGTACCTCCTCTTTTTTTATTCCACATGTAGCAACAATTAGATGTTTGTATATCTATTAACCTTATCCTGCTAATAGTGTCTCATAAAACTATGCTAACAACATCTAGTCTTCTCTTGACTCCTATATTTTCTTAGAGGAAAGTGATTATGTTAACCCACTGTGGATAACTATGCTAACGATAGCTAGTCTTCTCTTGACTCCTTTATTTTCTTGGAGGAAAGTGATTATGTTAACCTGCCTAGTATCCATGGTTCTTCATTGATTGTATCACCTATGGCCTTGAAGGAATCGAGAAAGAGAAATTTAAGAAGAGGATTAGTGAGGCCATAGGTGTTGCTTAGGAAGATTTGGTCCAAAGAGGTGAGACTTCTGAACTTGGTAGATATGATGTTGGGTATATCTAATTCACATTCAAGAAAGTCCTGGGATGGGCAGGAAAGTGTTGGACTATTCCAAACAAAAATCGCTTTTATTGACCATGACATAAAGAGGCGAAGATAATGGCGTATTGACTACCTTTGTCTTCAATCGAATGACTGAGTTGGAAAAGTTGAAATACGGTTCACAATTTTCCCACCATTCAAGTAATACGATTTGCATCAATTAGAAATAAGTAGAAAATTAGAAAAGAAGAAGTTGAACAATTTCTCCACAATTGAAGTAGAGGCTTCCTGCAGTGCACTTGAAGTGAACCCACCAACCAATTTTCAATAAATTTTCTTACTTTACCTTCACTTACATGCTCCGCAAAGACCATTTGGTTCCGGTGGGCTATTGAAGTCGACGACCTGGATCAATACCTTCTGCTCCATATACCAACATTATTGTCTTTTTCCTGTTATTGCCTCAAAAATTTATTCAATGTCGTTGAATTGATATTTAGACATATGTACAAGAGCATAACTCAGAAACTTTGAAAGATGTTTGCGTTTCAAAAACGGAGAAATGGATCATAAAACAGCTCGCTCTCATAATTTTTATAGGAAAACAAGTTAACAACCTAAGATTTAGAGGCATTGGAAGGAGATGAAGTCTATCCTCTTATGCATGTCAAGGTCTTGAGATTGTATATTCTTATCATGTCAAGGTCTTGATATTGTATCAATAGAGACTAAGATGGTAGCTCTGAGTAATGTAGGTTTTTCTCTACCTTGGATATTAGATTTTTTGGAATTAGTTTTGTTTTTATTTGGATGTGACTAACACATCTACATTAGTTAGGGTTATGAAGGAATTATTAGCATCATTCAATTTGATTACCTTTGAATTATAATACAAACTTGAACTTAACTACACAATTTCACATATTTGACAAACCATTATTAATATAAAATAATTTACTTGATTAAAATCATAATAAATAATTTGATTTTTTCTTTTTTACATATGATGATAACAACAACAATTATTAATGTCCATTGAGACCAACTTTGGTCTATTGGATCTTAAGAAAAAATGAAAAAAGGTAAGGAATTATTTGGTTTGCTTTAAAATTTTAATTTTGTGTTTGAAAATTGTGAAGAGAAGCGTTCCTAAAATCCCATAGTGTTGATGAGTTAAAAGGTTAGGAAGGTCAGTATTGTAATAGATATTGTAAAATTGAGATCTAATGTGCATGTACATAGGACATTCTATGAGAAAGTGTTTTTTGTATTCAACCCTCTTAGTGTCACAAATATGACAGAGTTCTTGGACCCACAACATTTTAGGAATGGTCCAATGCCCTCTTTCTCTATGGAGATCATGAGAGTTTGTTCTTGTTTTAGCAATGTTGATTTTGTTCTTTACACTAGTTAAAACATACATATACTTTTGATCTTTTAAATTGGGTTAATCACCTCCTTATAGCATCTTAATTGTATCTTATCTTCTAATTCTTTATTGCACAACAATTTCTCTGTAAATTTAGATGTAATAATATTTTTAATATTATTGATATTCTACATAGTAATCTCTTTCTTGATTCCCAAATGATTTAGCGAAGACTTGGCATATTTATGCCAACCTTGCTTGAGTCCTAGGTGGTTTTGAATAGATTTTGTTGCAATCTAAGGAATCTCTTACCTTCCATGTTGTTTATCTTGTTCTTGTACAATAGGTACCTAGTCACAACCATGCTCTCAATGGGGGAAAGAATCGATTATTTGAGGAGGGCAGGATATGGTGTATATTTTTAATTTTAAGATTATAAGTTACAAAACACTTCTGGATTTGCTCGATCTTTCTCCATGATTTTCTAGAGATTCTACAACCCCAAACTTCACAACCATATAAGATAACATGAGTGAAAGGAGTCTTGCAGATAAGTTTCTTTTTATCCCATAATCAAAGGTTCACTAGTTTACAATTTTTTCAAGGATAAAATAAGATTTACATCCACCATTTATTTTTTTTCTCAATACAACAGTTCCAGTTAAGTTTGTGACGTAAATGGACTCACATATATTTGTATGAAGTCACTCCCTTCGAGTTGTTGTAGTCATACACAAAATTATCACAAATAATATTTTTGGATTTGATTATCATAACCTTTGTCTTATCAATATTAACAATTATTACATGTACTAAAGAAAAAAATCCTTAATATATTACCAATATTTATTTAAAAAAACACTAAATTAGAAAGGAAAATCAAACATCTTATTTAATTTAAAATCTAAAATTATTATTTTTTAAATAATTTGTTTTTGTATTTCTACTCATTTAAAAAAGCCTTAAATGATATATATACAAGTAAATTAAAATGTAAACCTTTCCCATAGTGGTGGGTGATATGATCTATAAAATTCACATTGCTCGTTCAAATTTTGCTATGGTAAAATAATTTTAGTTAAGGAAATTTATATATATATATATATATATATAAATTTGTAGCTACCATCTGTGTGTGGATTTTTTTATACTTGGGGAAGATTATTTTCGAGGTGTAAGATAAAGCTTCTCTAAAATAGAGTGGTTTGCATAACGTTGGACATAATTTCATTTTCATTAAAATTTTAATTAATTAAATTATTTTGTTTTTAATTAATTAAACTATTTTGTATACCATGTTGAAAAACCGATGCATGTAGGTAAATTTTAAAATTTACAACATACAACCAACATACCAATACATCTTTGATGCAGGAGCATCACCAACACATCAAACAAGCCAGCGCGGAAGTAGAAGATAGCTGGACAAGTCAGCACAAATTTTGAAATTGCCTTGAAGCTGTTGCGCGAACATTAATGTGAAGATTTAATGAAGCTCACTTTGTATATTGTAAATGGACCTTGAGCGGATAGCTCTCGTCCTTTAGTAGATAGTCGGCATTTAATATAGTTAATGTTGGTAGATAGGAATTTAATTCTAGATTTGATAACTTTAGAGCGCAAGAGGGAAACGGGATATAGAAACCCTCATTGTGTATTGTAACATTATTGAAGCAGGAGAAGAGCAAGAACATGCAAAGAATTGTATGAAGAACACCCATGTACAGATATTTGAATTAATAGAAGAACTTTGGTTCAAATTCATGGTTTTGTGTTGTTCTCTGTGTATTTGATGTTAATATGCTCATGAATGTTTGCTTCCTGTCATACATTTGCTTTTATATGCTGTGTATGTGATTTCATGGTGAAATTGAAGTCTGAAAGGAACAGTGAATGAGTTTCAATTGTTTCTCTATTTGAGCCAGAGAATTCCTGCAAGGAGTGCAGTCGAATTGTCCGCAAGGAGTGCGTTAACAGAAGGGTTCAATTTAGAAATAGCTTTTGTTCTCATTTCCTCGAAGGTGCAGCTAGGCACAGTGTCGTGCAAGGAGTGCGCAGGCCAGGTAAATTATCAGGGTTGCGAACCTGAGTGAAGTGTTAAAAGGTTGCTACTGCAGGGGTGCACAGAGTCAAAGGACTTCAACGCTGGATTGAGGTTGAAGATTTGCCGCAAGGAGTGCGAGCAAGTGGTTTTCTTTCAGAGGACTTGGAGTCGTGGAAAGTTCAGGAGGGATAGGTCCTTGAATTCGTCAAAGGACTACACAGAGAAGTTGTGTTTGAAGTATTCAAGCAGGCGCCGTGATTTTTCACGCAGGTAAACAAGTCTTTGTGGAGGAAGGAACGGACAGTCGGTATTCTCCAAGGAGAATTCGCGACATCCCATGAACCGTCAGATCTCACAGAGGTGCAAGGGAGATACGACGTCGGTTACTTTGGAAGTATAAAGCTCAGGAAGGGCAGAGCGTCAGATCTACACATAGTATCGTGGATTGGGGTTTCGTTAGTCGAAGCTTCAAATTAATGCAACGAAAATTGCGATATTGCGACCCGTGATATCCTGACGAGTTCATAACTGTCCATCGGTTGGGACGCATGTCGAAAGACCCAAAGGAGTTGGGGTTCGGAGTATCGGGAGTTTCGAGGACAAAGTATTCTTGCAATATTCTTGCAGCGATATCCCGACGGTGACGTAAACGATGTGGGACCACAGGGGCCTAGTGGAGGACAGGTGGCATGCCGTATCGGTGTTCGGGGAAATTAAAGTCCTGAAATATTTGATATCAGGATTCATGATTTAGTGAAGTCCGATATTCCGATGAAGTCACAGAACCGTCGAATGGTCAACCCGTGTGTCCATCGGAGGTTCGGCGTATCGGGTATTGGAGGTCGGGGATATAAGTAGTTCGATATTGCGAATTGCGAAATCACGATAAGGAAAGTTCCGACAAGAGAAAGTTAGCGTTGAATGACCATCGGGTCTCGGCGATTCGAGAGTGCAGCGCTCGACTATTGGATTTGCGAAGTCACGAGTTCCGATTCCCCGATAAGCAAAGACAGGGGATCGAACGGTAGATCTGTGGGTGCAGATTTCCTGATAGGGAAATAGAAGAACCTTGGTGTTCTTCAGGCTGAGAGAAGAGAAGATCCTGTGTGTGCGCATGGACCTTCTGACCTGCGGGTGGTGAAGGGGTCGTATTGCTATCAAGTGGTATCAGAGCACAGAAAGAATCTTTGCTTTCTGTAGCAGAGAAAGGAAATTCACCATTCCACCGAGGAGAGAAAGGCAATCACTTGATACAGAGGATAGAGAGATGCAAAGGAGAAGAGGCAGGCAGGTAACCAATCCATAAATGGAGAGACAAATGTGTGATCTTCGAGCTAGAATCGAAGACATGGAGACAACGCAAAGATGCACAGCTAGTGCAGGGGATCTCAGTGATTGCGAGAGTGAGATAGAGGTTGAACGAGAGGAGGAAGTTGCAGCCGAAGATGCATCAAATGAGCGTTTGATCAAAGCTATTGCCAGGATGGGTGCAAGAGAAAAGATGGACATTCCAGTTTACGAGGGAAACTTGGATGCAGAGGAGCTTCTAGACTGGATTAGAGCTCTGGATACATACTTCAATTATGAAGATATCGAAGAGGACAAGAAAGTCAAGCATGTTGTCACGCGCTTGAAAGGACATGCAACATTGTGGTGGGACAAGCTACAAGCAGATAGACGCTGCAAGGGCAAGCAGAAGATCAAGAGTTGGGATCGAATGATTACGAAGATGAAAGAGAAATTCATCCCGAGAGACTATCAAATTACTTTGTTCAAAAGAATGTAGAACTTGAGACAGAAGCTGATGACAGTGAAAGAATACACTGAGGAATTCTATCGACTGAACATCAGGGCAGGTCATCGGGAGAGTGATGATGAGAAAGTTGTCAGATATATGAATGGCCTGAGATATGATATCCAGGATGAGATGAGCATGGTAACCATCCGAATGGTGGAAGATGCTTATCAGATGGCTCTGAAAGCTGAGGAGAAGCTCAGTCGAAAATAGAGTCAGAGGGGCCGAGGCAGAAGCCAGCCCAGAGGTAAGGCAGTTGCCCAAGAAAAATACCAGAAGCCCAAGGAGGAATGGAAGAAACCTCAGACTCATGCAGAGAGAGGTGGAACCTCATAGCGAGAGCGGGAATATGCTGAGCAGAGAGGACAGCATAATGAGCAGAGAGGAGATTATGCTAATGGCAATACTTTTCCTCGTACTAGAGGTCGAGGCAGAGGAAGAGGTGGAGTAATTACATGCTTCACATGTGGAAAGAATGGGCACAAGTCTTACGAGTGTCCAGAGAAGAAGAAGGACATTGGAGAGGCTCACATCACCGAAGCGCAGAGGCGGGATGTTGAGGCAGAAGATGCAGAAGGAGGAAGATCGTTGATGATGCAAAAAGTCCTTTTGACACCCGAGAAGGAGGTGGAAAGTTCAGTTCAAAGGACCAGACTGTTCAGGACAGCTTGCAAGACCAAGGATAGGGTATGCAAGGTCATTGTTGACAGTGGTAGCACGGATAATCTCGTATCCACAGAGATGGTAGAGAAGTTGGAGCTGGAGATGACTGATCATCCAAGCCCATACAGAGTTTCGTGGCTACATAAAGGACACGAGGTAACTGTTACTAAACAATGCTTGGTTGAATTCAAGATAGGTGGATATAATGATAAGATCCTATGTGATGTTATTCCCATGGATGTTTTTCATCTATTGTTGGGTAGACCATGGAAATATGATAGAAATTTGATTCATGATGGGAGAATGAACACATATACCCTGGAAAATAATGGGAGAACCCATATGTTGCTTCCGATAAAGGATAAGGAGGTGAAGCCGGAGGTAAGAAACACAGTACTTCTCATGAGTGGGAAGGAACTTCTTACATAGGTTAAGAAGAAAGAAGATCCACAATTCTTTGTGGTTAGGAAACCGAGGATTGTTCTGACTAGCACAAGAGTGGATGATTTACCAGATGAAGTTCAGGAACTGCTGGAAGAGTTCGCTGACATCATAGTGGATGAATTACCTCGTTCGTTGCCATCGATGAGGAGTGTGAGTCATCATATTGATCTCATACCAGAAGCCAGTTTTCCAAATAAAGCTGTGTACAGATTGATGCCACAAGAGAATGAAGAGGTTAAGAGACAAGTCCAGGATTTATTGGACAAGGGATTAGTCAGAGAAAGCTTGAGTCCGTGTGTTGTTCCAACGGTACTCAGTCCGAAGAAATATGGAGGCTGGAGGATGTGTACTGACTCGAGGGCGATCAACAAGATAACCATCAGGTACAGGTTTCCATTGCCGAGAATGGATGATCTGATGGATTGCCTGAGTGGGGCAAGGTACTTTTCAAAGATTGATCTGAAAAGCGGATATCACCAAATTCGCATGAGAGAAGGCGATGAATGGAAGACAGCCTTCAAAACCAACAAAGGACTATATGAATGGCTTGTTATGCCGTTTGGCTTAACAAATGCACCAAGTACCTTTATGAGGTTGATGAATGAAGTCCTGAGGGAATTCATCGGAAAATTTGTCATCGTGTATTTGGACGACATACTGATTTACAGTAAATCAATGGCAGAAGACTTGAAGCATTTGGCTACAGTGATGAAGAAACTACAGTAGGAGAAACTATTGATTAATATGAAGAAGTCCTCATTCATGAAGACATAACTCATTTATTTGGGATTTGTTATTTCATCAAATGAGTTGAGGATGGATCCAGATAAGGTGGAAGTGATCAAGAATTGGCCATCGCTGAACAATGTCTTCGAGGTGAGAAGTTTTCATGGTTTAGCTAGTTTCTACCAGAAATTCATCGGGAATTTCAGTGGAATCAACGCAGCGATGATGGATACAGTGAAGAAGTGGCATAAGTCTTTTCACTGGACACTAGAGGCTGAGAAGAGCTTCAATCTGTTGAAGCGGAAGATCACGGAACAACCAGTGTTGGTGTTGCTGGATTTCTTGAAGACATTTCAAGTGAAATGTGACGCAAGCAGGTTTGCCATAGGAGCGGTCTTGATTCAGGAAGACAGACCGATTGCATACTTCAGCGAGAAGCTGAATGAAGCAAAATTGAAATACTCCACGTATGATAAATAATTCTATGCTATCATATAGGCATTGAAGAAATGGAGGCATTACTTGATCCCGAAAGAATTTGTTTTATATAGTGATAACCACGCATTACAGTTTGTGACTCAACAGGAGAAGTTGAATCAGAAACATGTAAAATGGGTAGAGTATATGCAGAATTTCACATTTGTGATTAAACACAGTTCTGGTACTGCTAACAAAGTGGTTGATGCTTTGAGTAGGAAGTGTTTGTTGTTGCAGGAGTTCCGAGTCAAAACATTGGGTTTTGAGGATCTCAGGGACATGTACGCAGTAGATCCAGATTTTGGAGAGGCGTATGAAGTAGCTGAGAATCCAGTTCTCAGAGATAGAAGCCCTTGGATAGATTATATGATCCAGGAAGGATTTTTGTTTAGAGGCAATCAGCTGTGTATTCCGAAATTCTCCATGAGGGAGAATCTGTTGAAGGAAAAACACAGTGGTGGATTGGCAGGACATTTTGGCCATGAAAAAACATTCACGAAGCTGAATGAGTCATATTTTTGGCCAGGAATGCGAGAAGATGTCAAGATATTTGTAGACATATGTCGAATTTGCCAGCATTCGAAGGGAAGAAAGCAGAATGCGGGATTCTATCAGCCATTTCCCATACCAGAGCGACCATGGGAGGCGATAAGCATGGATTTTGTATTGGGGTTGCCAAAGACACAAAGAGGTGTTGATTCAATATTTGTGGTAGTGGATAGGTTTTCCAAGATGGCACACTTCATCCCATGCCAAAATACCAGTGATGCGACGCACATCAAAAATCTATTTTTTAAGGAGGTCATTCGACTTCATGGGTTGCCGAAAAGCATAGTTTCGAATAGAGACACTAAATTCATAGGGCATTTTTGGAGGACCTTATGGAAGAAGCTGGGAACTAACTTGATGTTTAGTTCAACGTATCATCCTCATACGGATGGACAAACAGAAGTGGTCAACAGAAGTCTGGGAGACTTGCTGAGAAGCTTGGTGACAGAGCACCATAGCCAATGGGACAATATATTACCACAGGCGGAGTTTGCATATAATGACTCAGTGAATAGGAGTATAGGGAAGAGTCCATTTCAGGTTGTTTATGGGATGCAGCCGAGAGGAATTTCTGAACTGAGGGATTCGGAGCAGACTGCTACTAGCAGCGCTAGTGCAAAAGAATTTGTTGAGGCGATGAAAGAACTTCACAGCCAGGTGAAGGAGCGACTGATGAAATCAAGCCAGGAGTATAAGCGCAAAGCTGATTAGCATCGGAGACAAATTCAGTTCGAGTTTGGTGATCTGGTTCTGGCACACTTGAGGAAAGAAAGGTTCCCAAGGGGAACATACAACAAGCTGAAAATGAAGAAAATCGGGCCATGTAAGGTCTTGAGAAAATTCGGAGAAAATGCTTATGAGATCGAGTTACCGGATGGGATCGCAATATCTTCGATATTCAATATCACAGATTTATATCCATATAGGGCTGGAGAAGTAGAGACTGGAACTGAGAAACCAGTGATCTAGTGGACGAAGCAGATGTCGATAGCAGAGGAGCCGCAGATGGAATGCATACTGGACAAGAGAGTGGGTAAGAAGACCAAGAGGAAAGAATACTATGAGTATCTTGTCAAATGGAGGGGCCATCTAGTGGAATATGCCAGCTGGGAGACTGAAGCGGAGATACAGAAGCATGGACAGACCGTGCAGGAGCTCATGGACAGGAGCCCATGAAAATTTTCAAGCGAGGGAGTATGATGCAGGAGCATCACCAACACATCAAACGAGCCAGCGCAGAAGCAGAAGACAGCTGGACAAGTCAGCACAAATTTTGAAATTGCCTTGAAGCTATTGTGCAAACATTAATGTGAAGATTTAATGAAGCGCACTTTGTATATTGTAAATGTACCTTGAGCGGATATCTCTCGTCCTTTAGTAGATAGTCGGCATTTAATATAGTTAATGTTGGTAGATAGGAATTTAATTCTAGATTTGATAGCTTTAGAGCGCAAGAGGGAAACGAGATATAGACACCCTCATTGTGTATTGTAACATTATTGAAGCAGGAGAAGAGAAAGAACATGCAGAGAATTGTATGAAGAACACCCATGTACATATATTTGAATTAATAGAAGAACTTTGGTTCAAATTCATGGTTTTGTGTTGTTCTATGTGTATTTGATGTTAATATGCTCATGCATGTTTTCTTCCTGTCATACATTTGCTTTTATATGCTGTGTATGTGATTTCATGGTGAAATTGAAGTCTGAAAGGAAGAGTGAATGAGTTTCAATTGTTTCTCTATTTGAGCCAGAAAATTCATGCAAGGAGTGCAGTCGAATTGTCCGCAAGGAGTGCGTTGACAGAAGGGTTCAATTTAGAAATAGCTTTTGTTCTCATTTCCTCGAAGGTGCAGTTAGGAACAGTGTCGTGCAAAGAGTGCACAGGCCAGGTAAATTCTCAGGGTTGCGAACCTGAGTGAAGTGTTAAAAGGCTGCTACTGTAGGGGTGCACAGAGTCAAAGGACTTCAACGCTGGATTGAGGTTGAAGATCTGCTGCAAGGAGTGCGAGAAAGTGGTTTTCTTTCTGAGGACTTGGAGTCATGGAAAGTTCAGGAGGGATAGGTCCTTGAATTCGTCGAAGGACTACACAGAGAAGTTGTGTTTGAAGTATTCAAGCAGGCGCCACGAGTTTGTGTGCAGGTAAACAAGTCTTTGTGGAGGAAGGAACGGATGGTCGGTATTCTCCAAGGAGAATTCGTGGCATCCCATGAGCCATCAGATCTCACAGAGGTGCAAGGGAGATATGATGTCGGTTACTTTGGAAGTATAAAGCTCAGGAAGGGCAGAGCGTCAGATCTACACGTAGTATCATGGATCGGGGTTTCATTAGTTGAAGCTCCAAATTAATGCAACGAAAATTGCAATATCGCGACCCGCGATATCCCGACGAGCTCAGAACCGTCCATTGGTTGGGACGCGTGTCAAAAGACCCAAAGGAGTCGGGGTTCGGAGTATCAGGAGTTTCGAGGACAAAGTATTCTTGCAGCATGGAATCGCGATCCGCGATATCCCGACGGTGACGTAAATGGTGTGGGACCACAGGGGCCTAGTGGAGGATAGGTGGCATGCCATATCGACGTTCAGGGAAATTAAAGTCCTGAAATATTTGATATCAGGATTCATGATTTAGTGAATTCTGATATTCCGATGAAGTGACAGGACCGTCGAATGGTCAACCCATGTGTCCATCGGAGGTTCGACGTATCGGGTATTTGATATCGCAAATTGCGAAATCGCAATAAGGAAAGTTCCGACAAGAGAAAGTCAGCGTTGACTGACCATCGAGTCTCGGCGATTCGAGAGTCCAATGCTCGACTATTGGACTTGCAAAGTCGCGAGTTCCGATTCCCCGATAAGCAAAGACAAGGGATCGAACGGTAGATCTGTGGGTGCAGATTTCCCGATAGGGAAATAGAAGAACCTTGGTGTTCTTCAGGCTGAGAGAAGAGAAGATCCTGTGTGTGCGCATGGACCTTCCGACCTGCGGGTGGTGAAGGGGCCGCGTTGCTATCAATCTTGCATATATCAGGATCACTGAAAGTGAGACAATCACAGAGAGAACACAAGTATATGTTGGGAAACTCTCTTGGGGTAGAAAACCCAGCCAAAAATTCTCTTTAGATTCTTCAACAAAGTACAATACCAGTGCAAGACTTTAGAGTAACTAGCTAGAACTTAGAAGGCTGAAATAATACCTCTGTTTCAACACTTACAAACTTGACAAATCGCTGAACTAACACTTATAGTAACATCTTGACAAACTCACGAAAGGATAACTGACTTTCCTTCTTGTTGTAGCAGAGTTATGGCAGCTTTGACATAGTATTTGTAGCATCCTTATATCAACAAGGAACAACAAAAGACTTCAACAACTAGCTTCCATATACCAGTAGAAAATACTTCAGCAAATAGATACCTTACCTTTTGTTTTGTTGGAGTCAAACTGATGCATGTAGGTAAATTTAAACATTTACAACGTACAACCAACATACCAATACATATTTCATATATCACGATCACTGAAAGTGAGACAATCATAGAGAGAACACAAGTATACCCTGGGAAACCCTCTTGTGGTAGAAAACCCAACCAAAACTTCTCTTTAGATTCTTCAACAAAGTACAATACTAGTGAAAGACTTTAGAGTAACTAGCTAGGACTCAAAGGGCTGAAACAATACCTCTGTTTCGGCACTTACAAATTTCACAAATAGTTGAACTAACACTTATAGTAATAGCTTGAAAAGCTCACCAAAAGATAACTGACTTTCCTTCTTGTTGTAGCAGAGTTATGGCAGCTTTAACATAGTATTTGTAGCAACCTTATATCAGCGAGGAACAATAGAAAACTTCAACAAGAATAGAGTGCTTGTATTAGTAGTATACTTCAAAAACTAGTTGCCATATACCAACAGAAGACTCCAATAACTAGCAGCCATATACTAGTAGAAAATTTCAGTATATATCAGTCATATACTAGCATAAAATACTTCAGCAAATAGATGCCTTGCCTCAACAGAAGACTCTAGCAAAATGAAGGTATATAAATGGTAAGTGAATGCCCCTTTTTATAGGTTGGTTTGGCTTCCCTAAGAATGTATGACAGTTGTATAACTATTGTCATACCTTCCCTCCTTTGGCTCCTAAGAGCCACCTCCTAAAGTTCCCAAGAGCCACCTCCTAAATTTCCCAAGAGCTACCCCCTAATGCTCCCAAAGGTCACTTCATTTGTCTCTTCTAGAGGCTGCCCTAAATTGTTGTCTTAGGATTGCATGATAGTTGTTATACAGTTGAATACCAATACCCTAAGCAACCCCCCTAAGTTGGCCACTCCAACCATCCTAAGAAGCCCTCTTAATCAGCCTCCCTAAGCTAGCCACTACAACCTCCCTAAGCAGCCCTCTTAGAGGTTCTATGAGGTTGACACATGGCATATGGTTGTCTTAGCATAAGGTTGAAACTTGTCATGTGTTTGATGCTTGACATAAAGTTAACACTGTATCAAAACTTTATCTACATGGTTAGTTAAAATAGGGAAAATAGCTTCCAATGATCTGAAAATAGAAGGCTGACTTGTTATGCTATGCAAGCACCCTCTACTTCAATAAAATGAACTTTACAGGACCTTGCTTCATGTGTTAAAATATGCAAGATAAACTTATGTGTTAATTTCATGCTTCTTTCTTTAAATGTTCATGTGTGAGAATGTGTTCTTTTAAATGGTTAAATATGTACTTGAAACAAATACACAACAACACAACTTGCAACAAATAAACCATCAAAATCACAACAAGAACAAGCTGATAAAGGAGTTCACCCCCCTTCGGGCTACATCTCCTTGAGCCTCCATCAATGGACTTGGCTCTCTGGGATTAATTAGTCAAAAGTTCTTTTACAAGATGCTGCTCAACTCCAATGGAAAAACAGACTGTACCATTGAGATCACAACACATAAAAACTCCAAAAATGACTAATAGAACTATGAAAACGGATCATGGCTCATCCGGGCATGACCTCTTCTACATGTGGCCATAAGCTTCCCTGATCTTCTCTTTGGAAAAAACACCTGTAAAAGTCCTCAACATCCTCTGAAACCTGTCCCAATGTGTTCAGATCATATCAATTAGCCAAAAATGATTATTCAATCACAGAAAACAAACATAGGCTCACCAAACCATGTCCTCGATCAATGAGGGCTTCAAGCTCCCTGGAGCTTGGTGAAACTTCAATGGTGAAAAACTTGTAGAAGAAGTCTTCAAATGGCCTTGATAACATCACCAATGGATTCATGACGTTCCAAAACCCCTAGCTGGGATTTTACGGCACCTCAATCGGCCAAAAGATGAAGCAGTTAGGCCTCCTCCATTTTCCTCCTTCAAGCTTTCTGAAACTGGTTCACCAAAACGCACCCTTGTCCTTTGAACTTGGCTCACACGCAAATTTAAACGCAAAAACATGGCACTGGGCACAACCGCGCCAACGGTGCAAACCGTAGGACGGTTAAGGGCGCGCCAGCCCCTAACTGCCTCGGCACCTGGGCGTATAGCGCATATGACCGTGTTCTTGGCAAAGAAGTGGTTAATACGTTGCAATGGGTGTAACCAACCCCCCCGCGCTCTGACTCGTGGGCACATGGCATTACAAATATACAACCCCACGACTGGGGGCTCCACACATTGCAAACCCCACGCACATTATAATACATGGTTATATGAAAGTTTAAAATCCACGGGCCATGTGTTTAACCCGCGCGCAATCGGTCGGCCAATATATATATAACACAGTTATATGTTGTTCAATGGAACCATGGGTCAGGGCTAAGCCCCGACCTGCCCCCCTTTCCATTTAATACAATACACCAACTTAAATATATATTCATAGACACATATAACAAGAAACGATTGGCGCCATATTGGTTAGTGGAGGTTGGCGAAGGCTTTGTAAAGTGGGGGGAGGTCCGGGGGTCGAACCCCTCGGACTCCCATTACATTTTATATAACAACATAAACCAAACAATGGGGGGACACGTGGCACCCATGGATTGGGCCACGTGTCCTCATATCATTTTCCACCAATTGGACACGTGTCAATTCCCGATTCGCCATCTATCAACCAATGAATACTTGCCACGTCATCCACCTAACACGTCATCGTACGGACTGTACGGCCCTGCCACGTCAGACTGTACCAACTGTATGGATAGGTATAGTCAGCATCAAATTTTTGCTTGTTTGTCTTGGTGAACAGATCACGATATCTTCTTCATACGGCGTCCATTTGACAAAGTAAATATACCGCTGGAATCAAGAAGACGAGACAGACGCAATGGTACCGTTTTCGTCGCATTCCGAACACTTTGAAATTTGAGCAAAATTTTGACCCCTGGTCTAGATTTTGATCATCCAAATATATATAATTCAACACTCCCTCTTAGTAAGGAAGGTATTTTCCTAGTACCAATTGTTACATCCATTTTTCTTTACTTGGATATTGACTTGTTGATCCATGTAGAATATATTCATTGAGAGAATTTATGTATCCATATCTAGCATTGGGGTCAGTAGCATCTCTGGTGAGAACACTATTGTCATTACATGATTTTTATTCACTCAGTTCACCAAGAACTATTTATGTAGTTCACCAAGAACTGTCCTACTAGACATATTCTAGAGGAAGCTATACAGATCACCAAGAACTGTCATGATCCAGATTATTTTCGGCACGAAATGAGAGCGGAGATATAATAAAGAAATGCACAGAGATATCATAGATATTCAATAATATAATAGAAATGTATCAAAGATGAAACCATAAACACATATATACAGTAATACACGATTTTCATTAATGAAATAAATGTACAGAGACTGTAAAAATACAGAGTGAAAGACTCGCTAGAATGGTGATAGCTTATCTCTGAGAAGAAATGTGACAGCTACTCGCATTCGCAAGAAGATGATTACAATGAGGCTCTAAAGGCCTTTTTACAATAAACAGGAATGCTAAAAACCCTAGACATCCAAAAACCTAACCCTAGGAGATGAAGCGCCAAAAGTCATGTGGGCCCTGTTTGGGTAAGTTAGTACATCAACTTTCGGGGGTCGTAACTTTTGCATACGATCTCTGTTTTAGGTGCATGATAGCCCGTTGGAAAGGTATCGTTGAAGAGATTCATTTTGGGGGAAATATCGAAGGAACCTCAAAATGGCCTCGGAAGTTAAAAACTGCTAGAAGTAGCAAATTACCAAAATTGCCAGAAAATAGTTTTGAGCCAATTGGAAAAGGTGGGTGGCCATCGATATCCATCTAGTTCAATCCTCCCTCCTTAGGAATCAATGGTCTCCATTGCGTTGAGTGCCTGGGGGAGAGGGAAAAACATTTGCTGAATCTGAATCTTGGTGAGCTGCTTGCCTTGCTGAAGACGTCGCGCTGCTCAGTTTGTGGAAGTTTGTCATGAACCTGTTGAGGTTGAGGTTGTTCAACAAGTTGAGCTACAAGAGAGGATGGTGTGCAAAAGGAATCTTTGCACTTTGTTGCAACCTTGTTGACCTGCTTCTGTTGGATAGAAGGTGCTTGAGGTGAGGTTGTAGTGGTTGCAATGTCCTTGTGTTCCCCTTTTGAACAAATTGTGAAAAAGCCGAATTTTGCAGTATGAGATACTACCTTGCGGCACTGTTTAGGTGGAACAATAGTCGGAACTACCTCTAGTATTCTGTAGAGATGACCCCCTAGAGAAACAATGACACTGCGAGGTCGAGACTCATAAACAACATGGCGTCTCCACATATATGGTTGGCCCAAGAGAACATCACAGACATCCAGTGGGGCAAAATCACATAATACCTCATCCATTAAAGGTTAGATGTCCTATGACAATCAGCATTGCTAGCTAACGCGAAGATCTCATCCTTGGCAAAGCCACCCGATGTTGTATGGCTATGGGTGTGGTGTTGTCGACAATGCCAACTATTTGACGACCTTTGCTGAGATGATGTTCTTCTGGCTTCCGCTATCAACAATAAAATGTAGTGGGGTCCCCTTCACCCACATCTATGAATGAAAAAGACACTCCCCCTCTTCTGGATCTGTTGGTTCTTCTGGTTGAATTGTTGGGGTCACGACAATAGCAGTGGGGTCTGCGTCGATGATCTGTCTTTTACCAGTATTTTCAGAATCGGATTTTAAATCAAGGTTTGGCTCCTTGTCTTTGATCTCAACCACCAATGACTATTTTGAGCAACATTCATCGGTGTTGTGCCAAGGGATTTTGTGGAAATCACACCATTTTCTGGTGTCATTCTTTGTCTTCTCGTGACCCTTCTTTTCCTATGGCTTGGACTATTTTTTAGGAGATTGATTGTTAGGGTTGTCTTTGTCATACTTTGGTTGTTGCGGATTTGCAGACCCAAAATCCCATTTGCTCTGGTGCTTAAATTTTTGCTTGATTTTAACAACATATCGATAATCAACACTGAGTGATGAGATATCCAAAAAATCCATTTCAGTTTGGATGTATCTATGTAGAGCCCCACGGTATTTCAAAACCAAATGTTGTTTGGAGTCTTTGATATCCAACTTGGTGCACAAGGTATGGAAGGTATTGGTGAACTCCAGAACTGCTTGGCCCCTCTCTTGCTGCAGTGTGGTCCATCTCATGTACTGGTCCTCATAGTTGCCAACAAGGTAATAATGTTCCTTTACCACATCCACAAAAAAATCCCAAGTGGGATAGACCCCATATATTCCAGACTCCTCTATGGAACTTTGCTCCTAGTAATTTTCCCACCAATGTTTGACATGGGGGAGATCTTTAAGGAGTGCGAAGGTGATCTTTTCCCTGTCGAAAAAATGGTGAACAAAGAAATAACCATCTAGAAGATTTAACCATTTGTCTAGGGCATCCTCATCTATCTAACCTTCAAATATGGGAATATCAAAATGAACTTGTACCTTGAAAGGAGAGGTTCTTCCAAAGTGGTTGTTTGATGAATATGTCCCTGTTTCTATCGGTAGGCGTTGAAGGATGTGGGAAAAATTCTACATCATTTCGTCCCTCTGTCGCGTGAGAGCTTGCTCAAGCAACAGATTTATACGATCGTCTGCTCCATCGTTTTTATTTTCTTCTGCAATAGAGGGTTTCTTGGGTGTGAGAGAGCGATTGTCTTCAAGATATACAAGCTCGATACCCAACTTGCTATACTTGAACCTCATCAGGGACATGCACTGAAAAAACGATCAAGAGAAGCCTACTTTGATACCACTAATCCAGATTATTTTCGGCACAAAATGAGAGTAGAGACATAATAAATAAATGCACAGAGATATTGCAGATATTCAATAGTATAACATAAATGTATTAGAGATGAAACCATAAACAAAGATATACATTAATACACGATTTCTATTAATGAAAGAAATGTACAGAGACTGTAAAAATACAGAGTGAAAGACTTGCTAGAATAGTGGCAGCTTATCTCTGAGAAGAGATGTGACGGCTACTCGCATTCACAAGAAGATGATTGCAATGCGGCTCTAAAGGCCTTTTTACAATAAACATGAATGCCAAAAACCCTAGCCATCCAAAAACCTAACCCTAGGAGATGAAGCGCCAAAAGTCATGTGGGCCCCGTTTGGGTAAGTTAGTACATCAACTTCCCGGGGTTTTAATGTTTGCATACAATCTTCATTTTAGGCGCATGATAGCACGTTGGAAAGGTATCATCAAGGAGATTTATTTTGGGGGCAATATTGAAGGAACTTACATATTTCTCCCTGTTTTCCCAAAAACATCGTTTAGGGCCTCAAAATGGCCCCAGAAGTTAAAAACTGCTAAAAATAGTAAATTACCAAAATTGCCAGAAAATTGTTTTGAGCCAGTTGGAAAAGGTGTGTGACCACCGATATCCACCTAGATCATGTCAATTCACCAAGAACTGTCTTACTTAGTGCCAGTCCTTTTTTATACTGGATGAGTAATCTTAGAGCCAATCCTTTTTCATACTGGATAAGAATAAAATAGAATACCCCACATCCTACCTGTAAATGACTTGCCCTGCTACTGTCACCAAAATCTCATATGTATCTCTTTACTCCCTCTTAAGAGGGACCAGTCGAAGTTTGTCTCTGAATTACTCAAACTTCACCTTTGACAGAGGTTTGGTTAGCACATCTACAACCTGCTCATTGGTAGCCACATAATGAAGCTTCACTACTCCCTTTTCTACCACATCATGGATAAAATGATACTTGATTCCAATATTCTTTGATTTGTCATGAAACACGGGGTTCACTGAAAAATTTATGCAACTTTGATTGTCACCGGAAATACTAGTAGAATCTAACTCAATATCAAATAATCCTGAAAGTAATTTCCTTAGCCATACAACTTCAGTACATGCTAAACATCCTGCCATATATTCTACCTCAGTTGTACTAAGCACAACACTTATTTGCTTCCAACTAAACCATGAGATCATACTTGATCCCAAACTAAAACAACATCCTGAAGTACTCTTATGATCTGTGACACTACCATCCCAATCTGAGTCAGAGTATCCCTGTAGTCTGAACTCACAATCTACATCATACTTGATACCATACTCAATGGTACGTTTCAAGTATCTCATCACATGTTTTTCTACAATCAAATGAACATGTTCGGGTTCAACCATATACTGACTTAAAATGTTCACAACAAAACATATGTCTGGCCTTGTATTCGTTAAATACATCAACAAACCAATCATTTGCCTATACAAAGTGGCATCCACTATCTCTGATGAAGTATCACATAATAACTTTGGATTTTTCGTCATAGGTGTAGTCATGGATTTACAATCCATCATTCCAAATCTCTTTAGAATTTTCACAACATATTTTCCTTGACTAAGACAAATCTCACTTGGATTCTGCCACACTTCCAGACCTAGGAAATAGTGCATCTGACCCAGATCTTTCATTTCGAATTCTAAAGCAAGATTCTTCTTGCAATCAATGATGAGATTTTCATTTCCTGTTAGAAACAGATCATCCATATACAATACTAAAATCACCTGATCATCATTCTCAATCTTATAGTAGAGATTGGAATCTTCTTTACTCTTGATAAATCCCAAGCTCATCAGAAAATTATCAATTCTTCCATACCATGTCATGGGTGCTTGCTTCAAGCCATACAAGGCTTTCTTTAATCTGCACACATGTGTCTCACTATCATATGTCTCAAATCCTTGTGGCTACTCCACATACACTTCCTCTTCTATCACACCATTCAAAAAAGAAGTCTTTATATCCATATAATGTAGTTTCCATCCCATCTTTGCAGCTATAGCCATAGTAGCTCTAATGGAAGTGTATCTTTCCACGGGAGAAAAGGTTTCTTCATAATCTATTCCCTCTTTCTGAGAGAACCCGCGAGCTACAAACCTTTCTTTGAATTTATCAATACTACCATCCACAACATGCTTGATTTTGTATAGCCATTTAGATCTTACCACAGATTTTTCTTTTGGTCTCAGAACTATGTCCCAAACATCATTTTTTATAATTGATTGATATTATTCAATCATGGCATCCTGCCACACTTTCTTCTCAATGACTTCTTCATAGCTAGAAGGTTTTGCATCAATGATGTTAGACACAAGTGCATCATAGTTGGAATATAATCGAGGTCTTTTACTTTCTCTGAAAGTCTTATTTGGGGCACCATACCTTTTTGCATCTTGAATGAGTTCATGAGCCCAACCTGGTTTTCTCTGATATGTAATCACTTCTATGGGTGAATCAACAAGTTTATGAGGCTCCATCATATCATGATTCTCAGGTACAATCTCTTCTTCTTTTGTATCTGGTACTTTAGAAGCTGTAGGTTCCTCATCATGTACTTCATCTACATGATTTCTTTTTTATTTGCAGGAAGCTACATCTTCATCAAAGATAACATCTATGTTGATATCAATCTTTTTGTATCGAGGGACTTATACTCTATATGCCTTTGATGTTTCATTGTATCCAACAAATATACCCTTCTTACCTGAAGGATCCAATTTTGTCCTTTTATCCTTGGGAATATGAATATGCACTGGACAACCAAATATCCTTAGGTGACTAACCTCTGGAAATTTTCCAGAAAACACTTCTTCTAGAGTTTTATTTTCAAGAACTTTATGAGGACTTATGTTCTGTACATATACAACATTCCTTGCTACTTCTTCCCAAAGGTATATTGATAAGTCCTGATCATGAATCATGGATTTAACTGCTTCCATATCTGATCAGTTCTTTCTTTCTGCAACACCATTTTGTTGAGGATTGTATGGAGTAGAAAGCTCCCTCTTAATCCCAACTTCTCTACAAAATTCCTTGAATTCACCAGATGTGAATTCTCCTCTGTTATTAGATCTTAAAACCTTTATTTTTCTCTCGAAAATATTTTCAACAAGAAATTTTAATTCCTTAAACTTACTAAAGACTTCATATTTATTCTTTAAGAAATAAATCCAAGTTTTGCGAGAAAAGTCATCAATAAAAGAAACATAGTAAACATACCCGCTGAGTGAAGTGGCCGACATAGGTTCACACACATCATAATGAATTAGATCCAAAACTCCTTTTGCTTTACCGTCACTACTTGGAAAAGGATTTTTCACATTCTTTCTCTGTGCACATCCTTTGCACACACCATCGTGGAACACTTGAATTTTTGGAAGGACTTTCACCATCTTGATGACAACTGGCAAGGCTTTATAGTGAATATGAGCGAACCTTCTATGCCATAGTTCACATGCGTTTATAGTATTTTGTACTAAGGCTTGATCTGCCTTTCCTTTTAACTTGTATAACCCATTTTCATGTATACCAATTATAATAGCATCATCAATATTCTTTCCTCTCGACCACATAAGAACTTGGCCATCGACAAAATCTACTAAGAATCATTTCTCTTCCAATCCTAAAATATATAGGAGGTTATTTTGCAGACTAGGTACATATAAAACATTTTCCATTTTCAAATTTTTTCCTGAATCTAAGTTGTAAAAAGAATTCCCTATGCCCTTAATAGGATAGGAAGAGTTATCACCCAATCTCACCTGATGAGAAGAATCTTTCTTAGTCAGATTTGAAAGAAAGTCTTTAAAACCAGTCATCTGCTTGGAGGCACCACTATCCACAAGCCATGTTTCATCATCATAATTTACTGAATTATTAAGAGTTGCCACCAAAACATACTCTTCATCTGAATATTCTTTTCTTTCTCTCTTGAAAACAGGTTCATCATCTTCAACAATATGAGCATGATGTCTTTTGTTTTTCCTCCTTTCTTTGACCTCTTTTATGAGAGGACAATCTCTAGCAAGATGTCCCAACTTTTCACAACAGAAACATTTGAGTTTAGAATAACCTCTCTTACCTTTCTCAAATTTCTGAAACTTCTTCTATGGAGGATGATTTTCCTTCTTTTTCTTTCCTTTCCTGAAATGGGCTGCAAGAGCTTGATCTTCATCATCACTTAGCTTTTCTTCTCTTGCTTCCAGTCTTGCTTCTTCTTGGACACAATCTTCCCACAACCTGCTAAATTTTGTTAACTTACTCCTTGAACATATTCCTCTTATGAAAGAGTCCCATGACTTCGGAAGTCCATTCAAAGTAGTCATTACTAACTCAGCTTCTTCAATTGAGTCACCGATAGCTATAATTTATTCATTAATCTAAGAAATTCTTGTAAAGAAGGCATGAATAGATTCAAACTTCTGCATCTTTTGTTAAGCCCTAATATTGGCTCATTACCACTCAATTGGGGCATATTAGATTAGTAATGTTATTTTATTTATGTCGGATTTAGGCCATTAGTTGTAATTTAGATTAGTAATGTTATTTTATTTATGTCGGCTTTAGGCCATTAA
>ML796716.1:102743-151366 GCA_009831015.1 Picea engelmannii | reverse complement strand
CCTAGTCTCCTATATATACCAAGGAGACATTTTCATTTTGAATCATCTTGTACTTGAACATTTAAGTGGGGTAAAAGGAGGTTTCCCCCTCGAAGAGGCTTATTATCTGAGATTATCTATTTTTCAAGGCATTGAGTACTTTTTCTGAGGTTTTTCTATGCTATGTTGATGTTTGGTTCTTAACATCTTTACATTTTTGAGTTGAGTTTTCAAAGCCATCTTCCTATTTATGTTCCTTCCTTCATATAGACGAGATAGAGAATCTATATGAAATTAAGCTCAAACTTAAAAAAATTAAAATATTTTAAATTAATAATAATTAAAAATATATATTTTTAAAAATTTTAATTAAAAAATATATTTTTAAATGAAATTTCAAAGAAATAATTTTATTTATTTATTTAGAATAATAACTTTTTCTCATGTATTTGAAATAATTATATTTCCTGAACAACTTATATATATATGGAGAGAGGTCGAGTTCCGAGCTCTGATTTTTCTGATATGGTTTAAGAAAGTTGCCTGCATTGCGAATAGAGGGGGAGGGAGCAGGCTCCCTCCTATTGGAAAGCAGTAGTGGAAAGAGGGAAGGGTCCACGAGGAGGAGGTTTCAAGGTCTCACAATTTGGTGCATCGGGTTCAACGTCAGGCCTGAATAGAGAAGACATGCAAATGAAAAAGGTCAAACCAGTGAAAAAGACAATGCGAATCAAAGAAAAATAGCAGACCCACCTCAACCAATGGGGTTAGGAGGGAACACTGCATGAAATAAAAAAATGACATCAATCCCAAAAGTCATTCTAGAAGATCCACAGACCCAGGAATATAGAGATCAAATGTGGGCACACGCCATGAGCTATAAGTTTATGGGCCTATGGTCAACAGAGAGAGACTTAAGAAGTTGGATCAAGTACCATTGGAAGCCATGCAGGGAGGTTGACCTACATTTGGGGTCAAAAAGATTTTTCACAACCATCTTTATGAATTTAGAGGATAGAGACAAAGTTTTTGAAGGAGGGCCCCATTTCCATGCTTTTGTTGGTCTCTATATGAGACCTTGTAAGGAGAATTTCTCACCAGAAAAGGAAACATTCACATGAGTTCTAGTATGGATCAAGCTTTATTATCTTCCCTTATATTATTGGCTACCATCCACATTCGAGGCAATAGGAAATAAACTAGGAAAAATTTTCAAGGCCTTGGATGTCACCTTAAAAGGAAAATATACCTCGTTTGCAAGAATATGTATCAATATGGATGTATCAGGAGCGCTACCAGAAGCAATATACCTAGAATTTAGGGATGAGCAATGGATTCAAAACATATATTATGAGCATATTCCTTTTCGATGCAGGAGATGTCATGAACATGGGCATCTCTACAGGGAATTTCCTTTAAATAAATTTACCGAACAATAAAAAAAAAACAACCACAAGATGAAGAAGGTTTTATTCGGCCAAATTATAGGGGAAGAGGGGGTAGGCGACAAAATAAAACCCCCACTTTAGGCACACCAGAAACCAAAAATAGATTTGAAGGCCTGGCGAAGAAGCACACCCAGGAAGGAGATAAAAATCAAGAGAAGCAAAAGAAGACAAAGACCGATAGAAAGGAAGAAAACATGGTGAGGGAGGAACAACCAACTCAGAGCATTAACAAGGATTCCAATGGATCAACATTGGATCGAAGCCTAGATGTAAATATTCCAATGCAGGAATCTGACGGAGATTTAGAGATGACTCCTAGAGAGGTAGGAACCGGATACCCTGACCTCCGAGATATAGTGGAACGGGAAGATATCGACCTTCAGAATATCCTGGAACAGTGGAAAAAGAAAGGAATAGAAACCATACCTCCAAACCAACTAGATCGAGTGCAATACCTCTTTCTAATGAGAGAGGAGGAAAGATCTAGAGGGACCAAGTGCATGCATGGTGAGATAGTAAATTTGGGAGTTAAATCAGTGGACACCCAATAGTCATTGTCACCGAAACAAACCAAGAGAAAGAAGGGTAGAAAACCAAACAATGTCATGTTGAAGGAAATCGGGGCCTTGCCGATAAACCACGGTAAGATTAAATCTGTGTTCCCTACCTCCCCACCACCTGTGTTAAAATGAAGGTTATTACTTGGAATATAAGAGGCTTGAATAACCCTAGGAAACAAAGAATTCTTAAAAATAAGTTAAATATGGAAAAGCCAAAAATATGTTTTATTCAGGAAACTAAATGTACAACTAAAAAGTTGTTACAAATAAGTAGGAAAAGTTGGAATAAATACCATTATCTAGATATTGATAGCCAAAACTTAGCAGGGGGAATTCTTACCCTATGGAAACCTAAAAAAGTTAACTTGATATTGACATAATCTACCAGTTTCTACTTATCAGTTGAATTGCAAATAATAGGAACTTCAGACAAGATCATCTTTACCAATGTGTATGGTCCCCAGCTTCTAGATGATAAGAAAAAGATGATAGAAACTTTAGAAAACCTCAGAGAGAAACACATGAGATCCCATTGGGTTATAGTCGGAGATTTCAACATAATTTTGACACTGGCAGAGAAGAAGGGAGGAATCCGTAGATTGGATAGAGATGCAGAGGTCTTCTTTGACTTTATAGAAAAATCCAACCTAGTATATATAAGAACAAGAAACGAAAATTTTATCTAGAATAAAAAGAGAACCATGCATCACCAGGTGGCATCAAGGCTATATATATTCTTCATATCAGAATCCTTAATGATGTAAGGTATCGACATGGAAGGCAATATCCTTCCATGGGGAGGATCAAATCATTGGCCAGTACAACTAGAAGCAAACTTCCAAGGAACTCCAAAAACTCATCCCTTCATATTTGAGAGCTTTTGGATGGACCACCCCTCTTTCATGGAGAAATACAAAATTTGGTGGATAGAGGATATCCAAGAATAGGGAACCAAAATGTACAGACTCTAAGGAAGACTGAGACATGTTAAGAAGAAAATCAAACAATGGAACCAAGAAGTGTTTGGGAACATAGTACATGAAAAAAAAGAATTGGAAATTCAAATGGAAGATCTACATAAATCTTGCATTCATGATGGTTATAATGAAGAGAAGAAAATGGAGGAAAAGCACCTTCATCAGGAATGGGAGAAAAGATGTATTCAAGAGGAAATTTTATGGAGACAAAAATCTAGAGTTCAGTGGTTAAAGGCAGGGGAGAAAAAAAAAAGTTTCTTGCACAAGTCAACAATCGCCCATAGGAATCATAAAATAATTTTGAAAATCAAAGATGAGGCAGGCAAAGAGATATAATCTCATAAAGAAATTGAAAAATCTCTAGTTCAACACTTCCAGGACATAGCTGAAGAACCTGAAGTTGACCGTTCAGAGGCCATACAAAGAATTTTGGGACACATTCCAAGATTGGTCGCAGAGGAGCATAATCAGAATTTAAGGAATCCAATTAAGCCAGAGGAGGTAGATCAAGCAGTCCAAGTGATGCCTAATGGGAAGGCCCCTGGACCTGATGGATTTACAATGGATTTATTCAAATCCTTCTAGCATGTGGTAAAACAAGATATTTATGATATAGTTGAGGATTCAAGGAAATCCTCTTTTGTTCTCAAAGCTCTAAACTCAACTTTCATTACTCTAATCCCCAAACAGAACGAAGCACAAAATCCAGATAGATTTAGACCGATAGCTCTCTGCAACGTGGTTTATAAGATAATCACCAAGGTCATAGAAAATAGATTGAAACCTCTTCTTCCTATTCTTATCTCAAAGGAACAATCGGGCTTCGTGGAAGGTAGGAAAATATCAGACAATATCATTCATGCCCATGAAATAATCCACTAATTGAAAAGTAGGAAAAAGGCAGGCATGATAATACAATTGGAATTTTCTAAAGCTTATGATAAATTAAGATGGCACTATATGACAAAAACCATGGAAGCCTATGGATTTGACAATCAATGGATAAAATGGGTAATGGCTCTAGTTTCCACGACTAGTTTCTCAATTTTGGTAAATGGATCCCCAACTAAACCTTTTACCCTTCCAGGGGACCCTTTATCCCCTTTTTTTTCATACTTATGATGGAAGGATTAAGTAGAAAAATTAAAGAAGAAACCTCTGAGGGAGAAATAAAAGGCCTACAACCTCATGAAGCCATCACCCCAACTACGCATCAACAATTTGTAGATCATACTATGTTACATGGAATTCCAACAGTCAAAGAGGCAACTGCCTACAAGGAAATTTTGGATAACTTCGCAGAAGCTTTAGGAACGAAGATTAATCATTCCAAGTCTATGATATTTTTCTTTAATGCTCATATTGTTATTCAAAGAAACCTCACTAACATCCTGGGTTTCGAGAGGAAAACCTTATCTAGTAAATATTTGGGAGTTCCTCTCACGAGTAAAGTTGGAAATAAATCAACTTGGGAAAATATGATAAACAAGTTGCAAGATAGAGTTAAAAGATGGACCTATCGAACCCTAAAATTTGCAGGAAGGCGATTCAATCTTATTTACTTTCAGTGTTCCCAACACCAGAAAGGATTTTGCAGAGGATCAGAACTATACAAAGGAATTTTTTGTGGAGAGGAGCAGAGGATGAAAATAAATGGGCATTAGTGGCATGGGACAAAATATGTTGTCTGAAAAGCAAAGGAGGTTTAGGGTTGCAAGATCCGAAAACAACAAATAATGTGTATGGAGCAAAACTTTGGTGGAGATGGGTAAAAGAGAGCTCATATCCCTGGGCAGCCTTTTGGAAATCCAAATATGCCTCCAGATGGAACCCTCAGGACCTCATACAATTCACAGGATCATGGGAGGGATCAACCATTTGGAATATGGCTTGGAGAAATAAAATTATGATTTAGGACCACCGTTTCTGGGAAATAAGAAATGGTCAAACAACACATTTTTGGGAGGATGCGTGGCAACAAGAACCAAGACTGGAAAACCATGATAGAGAATTTATCAAGACAAATTTATACAGATACAGAAAATTTAGGGTGCATCATTATTGGAAATAGAGGGAAATAATTTCAAAATGGAGATGTTGGGACCCTATTCTCCCACAAGACCTCAATCAAAATTTCACGTTGGTTAAAGAATTAGAGGAAGATATTCAAAAAAAAAAATGTTGTGTTCATAGGATGAGGACCAACTTTGGTGGGGTGGATGAGATGGAGGAGAATTTACCCTAAAAGAGGCATGACACTATATATCGGGTCATGATAAGAGAAATCCATACCACCTCTGGGAACGAATTTGGAATTCCCCACATTGGCTGAAGGTAAAACGATTTATTTGGTTGGTCCATCACAAGAAAAATATAACTTGGGAGAATTTGGTTAAAAGGGGTCTCAGTGGCCCCTCAAGATGTCACCTATGTGAAGGACAAGAGGAGACGATAAATCATCTGTTGGATGGGTGCCCTTACTCAACGGGGTTATGGGACTAGGTGGCTACCCCATATCGACAGAAAAATAGAGTAAGAGAAGATATTCAAGTGACCATGAGGAGTTGGAGGGTCCAATACACATATAATGAAATTGTAAATTTTTATTGGGGCTTAACTCTTGGGTTTTTCATATGGGAAATTTGGAAGGAAAAAAACATAATAATTTTCCACAATGAATCCCTTCTAATAAATAATTTGATAGAAATGATCAAACAACAAATAAGAGAAACTATCTTGAGCAAGAAAATTCATGCAACAATAAAAAATCCCTCGATTCAAGAGCAATAGGTTCTACAAATTTTTCAATTGGACTCTTAGAGCATCAACTTACCAATTCACCGAAATCCACAGGTCCATGGTGGCACCTTAGCTTGGACTCCGCTCCAAGTTGGTTTCCTAAAATTGAATTTTGATGGCGTGTCGAAGGGAAACCCTAGAAGGGATGGGGTTGGTGGAGTGATCTGAGACAGTGAAGGAAAAATAGTTCATATATACTCCACTAGTGTGGGAAACACTACCAACAATGCAAAAAAAAATTATGCCCTGGAACATGGGCCTGAAATTTTAGTAAGAGAGGGAATTGTCAATGTAACAGTAGAAGGGGACTTGACTCTGTTCATAGGAAATGAGCTTGACGTGGCTTGGACACAGGTTCAAGTGGGCCAACTCAAAGAAGATTGTGAACAACTAGAAAAAAAAGATCATTGTGGTTGTAATTAGGCAGACAACCACACAGGAAGAAAATAATCGCAATCATATCTTGAGCGGGGCCCAGCTGGAGAGGGGGGAACCGACCAATTGTCACTTTGGCATCACGTTTAGTCCGAGCATGATAGAGAACATAGGGAATATTGAAGGATAGACTCGTAAGGTGGTGAAATCCAGCAGATCTTGTAGGATGCACATACCGTGCAAGGTTAATCATAAGGAGACAAGGAGAGATGAGAGTTGGAACAACATAATGCAGACCATTTTATCAATGGATATGGTTGTACCAAATAGGTCTAGTTGTATGGCTTGCATAAGGAGAAGAGGGTGGTGAAGTACCATAGCAAGAATAATGGCACGAGGTGGCATGCCTTTGTGGTCAACCAAGTTGGTTCACTATGTAAATATCCGGTATAAATAGGACAATATGCAATAATCCATTTAAGGATAATAAATATATTTAATAATAATGTATAAGAATATGATATGAATGAGATATAATGAGATGATATTACAATGAGGATGAGGGATTGTATATATATACCCACATAGGGGTTCCCTTTCGTAAGAGACATGACCTTTCATATGTCATGTCTCTTCATAATTAATTATTAATCATTAGTTATTTATATTATTAATTATTACCTATTTATAGGTATTTTTATGTTCATAACATCGTCTTCCCCTTAAAAATGCTTTGTCCTCAAAGCATACTTATGGAAAAATTATATCTTTCTCTAGCTTGTAATATTGTGTCATGATTCTTCATTCTTAAACTAGTGATTGTTGAGGAATTGAGTCAATGGGATATTCTAATCCCTGAGCAGAACTGTCGAATTGTAAAAGAGTTGGCCCACCCTAATTCGATCTTTTGCAAAACTAGGTGTTTATAGGGTTCTCATCTTGAATAAGATTGATATTTTGACTCGTTAATGTATTTTCTCTTATGATTTGGATGTCAATATGGATTTATTATAACATCACTTTCTCTTATTATACTTGTAGCATTTTCTTATTTTAACTTCGATGTATGATTTTCTTCACGTGTCGATGTTGCTTTGTTAATGGCTGAATTTTGATTTGTAAGTATATTTGGAGCTTCCATCGTTTGTACTTTGACATTCGACGTTATCTTTTTTTTAGTTGATTTTCCAACTTCTTGAGCGGTACTTTCTTCATTACCTGATTTGTTGATATCTTTAATGTCTGGACTTTCAAGTTTCTCTTCTTTCAACTTTTTGATTTGTTCTAGTAGCACCTGATTAAGGTTCTTCAAACGAGAATTTTCTTCTTCTTTCTCTAAGAGGTACTTCTTCAATTCCTTTTCGAGATCCTTCGTTTCTTGTTCCAAGTTCGAATCACATTGTTATTTTTTCCTTGACTTCTTGATCTGTGTAAGTAGTTTTTTACTGCGGTCTTTTAAGCGAGAAATTTCTTCGTTTTTTTCTGCAATAACTTTGTCAATTTGTTTTTGCATCCTTTGCATTGCTTTTTTATTTTCTTGACGTATTATTTCTGAGATATCGTTAAAGTCTTCTGGTTTTATGAAATATGGCTCAGAGGTAGTGTCTTGTAATGTTATCATCTTCTCCTTATATGGGAATGTCACAAACATTTTCTCCATGTTTAATATGAAGCTACCTAGACTTTTAAACCAGGGTAACCTGATGATGATGTCAACTTCTTATTGATACATAGTTGTAACATAGAATTGAGATATATATTGATATTCATCAATCGTCACTTGTAACTCCTTAATTTGAAAAATATCCTTCTTTTCAATTATACTCTTCTTTGGAATTAATAATTGATTTTCCAAATCAATATTAATGTAATTTTCATTATAGTCTAAGTTTATAATGATGTTAACCTCTCTTCCTTGCATACTCCCTTTTAATGTAGAAAAACCGTAACATATGATTGGACAACCTTCATAAGTAAATCTTCCTTTTCTCATTTTATTTGGCTTTCATCGATATTTTATGATAAATGATACTTTAATTTTGAACTTGTATCTTTCACTTCTTATATATATATATATATATATGTGTGTGTGTGTGTGATAATCTCTCTATATATCACTTTATAAACCTTTAAATGCCCTCTTTAATTTTTCAATATACTTTAACTTTTTAGAATATCACTTTATTCACTTTATAATTTATCCTTTTGATAATTAATTACCAAAGGTTTTAGATACTTTTTCTTGATGTTTTCTTTTTTCCTCAAATATCCTTTATTACACTCTTCAATGCAATGCACCTTTGAATTTCAAATAACTTTATAACCTTATAAATCTTCAAATCCTTCGATTAATAATAGGGTTGGTTATAATCTTTTTCTTTGGGTATTATTATGGAGGGTCACGACTTCCCACTAGAAAACAAATTATTATGTGATGGTGATTTGAAGTGACTGCTCTTCACGACCTTACATATACCTGCTGATACCTGCTGCTCGTCAACAATTGGGACCGTAGTTTCTGATATGCCTTCTGTTATGTTTACTATTGATTGGTCACGTCCTTTGTTAATTGGCTTTGACTTTCATGCAAGCAATTGAGGCCAATGACAAGTCACCCACTTGACAATGCACACAAGTAATGGCACCTACCAATTTGTTGCAGAAATATCAGAAGAACAATATGCGGTATGCACGGTAGATGATGGTGATTGTACGGACGACACAGTTGTGTGGACACCACGTTTGCAGATGGTTGTACAGTTACGACTGCCTGTATGGAAGACCGGGGACAATTTTTTTTTTTTTTGCAATAATAATATAATAATATTGTATGGAAATATTCTATATGGAAATGGAAAGTGACACAAATATGCAATCGTACGTGTTTTATTAATTTCTGAAATGACTGTTGAGTATGGAAGAATCATACAGATTTTGTATGGATGGTTCAATTTGATAATGAATGCTAAAATTTGACGGATTGTAATATTGTTTGTCAATTAAATTAATTTAATTCATTCAATTTGTGTGGTACTACCATCGTACTCTTCTTTTTTTCCTGCAAAATAACTCATTTTTTTATTTTTGGTTATGCTTCTTGATAATATATATATATATATATATATATATATATATATAAACATGTTTTTTTCTTAAAAGTATTGGTAACAATTTGATATATAATTTTTCCGAAAATTGTAGCGGAATGATCTTAGTTTTGATTCCGTTGCAGTGGAATGATGATCTCTTCAACAACAATTTCTGATATTTTAAATGACAAAATGCCTAGTGTGGTCAAAGACTCGAAGTTCTCCGAACTTTGAAAAATTGAGTGGCCAAGGGCTTATAGGTATGTTGCCAAGGGAAATTTTTTTGACCAAGATCTGGTGGCCAAAATGCCAGGATCAGACTAGGTCTGATAAAGATACCGGTAGAGGCCGAGATCAAAAAAATGAAGCTTTGATACCACTGTGGTGAACCAAGTTGGTTCACTATGTAAATATCCAGTATAAATAGGACAGTACACAATAATCCATTTAAGGATAGTAAATTATATTTAATAATAATGTATAAGAATATGATATGAATGAGATATAATGAGATGATATTACAATGAGGATGAGGGCTTGTATATATATACCCAGGGGTGCCCTTTCATAAGAGACATGACCTTTCATATGTCATGTCTCTTCATAATTAATTATTAATCATTAGTTATTTATATTATTAATTATTACCTATTTATATGTATTTTTATGTTCATAACAACCTTCTATTCATTTCACACGTAGAGACCCATTAAAGGAAGGATCATTAATAGATACATGCAATAATACGAGAGGTTGTTATATACCATGTTTCATGTTGGTTACCCCTACCTCCTAGAGATCTCCTGAAGCTCCTAATGGTCTAGTAGAAGTTCAGTGCCGGTGGAAGAATTTTGTGCAATGTAAAGGAAAACCAAGTGGGTTTATCTAGTGAAGCGGGCATGAAGATGACCCGAATGAAATACATTACTAGGAAAGGGAGCCCGATATTGGATTCTCACCCAGAGAGCTCCCGAAAAAAGACAAGGATTGAGAATGCAGCACGGGATGCATCACAGATGTACCAGATTAATGTCCCATAGAAAGGAAAGGAATCTATTGAGAAATGGGAAGAGGATATTAAAGATGAAAGAGGAGGTAAAAGAAAAAAACCAGGTAGAGCAGGAGGTGGATTGGATAATTGACACCGAAGAAAATCGCACTCCAAAATGTTGATTAGAAAATTCAAATCAAACAATGACGAAACCAGAGGCATGGAACATAGGGAGCTAAGGACTATGGTAGAGGATATACATCGTCGGGTCAGTGGTTTGGAGACTATTGTGAAACTCCTGGTAGACATTGAAAAAATTCAACAGAGCAAGCAGGATAAGAGGGAAACGCAGTTCAACATGTACCTGAAGTATGTCCATCACATGGATATCACGCCAGCGGACGACCATGGAACACCAACCCAGATCCGGAAGGTCTGGGTTTCTTCTCCAAAGGACTAAAGTAATGGAGTGGAATGGAATCAGGTTTTTTGTGTTTTGTGATAGGAAAAACTCAAACCGTAGATGATTAGAAAGTTTATGTCTAAGTCTGAAAGGTCTCCTTTTTTTATACCAGTAAGTAGTCATATGAGTTATTCCATTTATGGAAGGTGGTTTTATAATTCCATGTATAAGCATAGGATCAAGATGTCAAGTATTCAATACTGTAGTCTAAATGGAAGAAACATGATGCTTAATAGATCAGATAAAAAGATTATTTATTTCAGCTGGTCTGGTTTCCAATCTGGACCAACTGGAGATAGTATGATTGTAGTTTTTTGATGAAGTAATACAAAATTTTCGGCTGACTTATAAAAAAAAGAAATAATTATATTCCCTGGATATAATTGTCTTGTAAAAATGAATTCACATAATTTAGTTACTTTTGAAGAAAGTTATTGAAATATCACTATGTGCTTCATCTTAATGAAGACGTCCATTTCTCTTTCACTCATATTATCATTAATATTTCTATTATTAGTTGATAAAGACCACTAGGTAGAGGTCAATTAATATGTACTAATCAAGTTACAATAATAATTATCATATTTTTTCCAATTAATTAGTCAATAACATTTATTATTATTGTTTTTCAATCTTCCCAAGTTAATCATGACTTCTCTATGACTTTGCTTTTATTATGGAAAACCACTCCAAAATGCAAAGTGGGTTCAATACCGTGACATTGAATCTATTGAATTTCTAAACAACAACTTGGTTTCACTAAATACGATGGATTTTGGTGGCTTTCTTGGGCCAAGTCTATATCCACTAAATATGGCCAATACATTTCTCCATTATATTTATTTTTAGATGAAGACCACCTACATAGGTGCAATAGGGGTTTCTCAAGGTGCTAAATTTATTTAGGCATTCAAAAATGCAATATAAGCAATGGAAAATTGCAATTTCACCAACAATTTCATAGCCTAATTTCGATAATAGTTGCCCAAAAAAAAATCCAAAAAATAGAATGTCTAGACTTGTCCCTTATTAAAATCCAAAATTGTCGCCAAGGAAGGTGCTACCCTCTCAACTCTCTCTTTTTTCATGGAATTTCAAAGGGATGATGGTCCCAGGTAGGAAGCAGGTTGTTCAAGGAGTTCTTCAAAATGTCAAGTCAAAAATAGTTTTTTTACAGGAGGTCAAGTTATCTAGATTTGATATTCGTGGTCGCATGATTTATGTGTGGAATGGATCCTTTTGGGCCACAGATCATGATTAGGGAAGATGTGGGGTTGTGTTGGCCATTTCACTGTATCTGCAAAGTTTTGTTACATCATTAGGGAATGGCTTGAGAAATTGTTGCATGTGGATTACTATACTATTTTAGGAGAGATTGTTGGGTTTTTGTTTTATTTATGCACCAAACCTTGGCTCTACACATATATGTCTTTGGGCATGGATGGAGACCTCTCTTCCATATGTTGAGTGGATGATTTGTGGAGATTTTAACATGGTTGAATTGGATGGTGATAGGGGAGGAGGGGTTGGTTATGTGATTAGTGGTTCAAAGAAGTAGGTTTGGTTTAAGTGTAAAGCCTCTCTTCAACTGTTTGAACCCAATTCGGGGAAGAAAGGATTTGATTATGGTGGATGGTTTACTTGGTCCTACTTTAGATAGGGCTCTATTAGGGTTCAAGCTAGGCTAGATCAGATTTATGGTTCGAGGAATGATTTCTCCTTTTCTGGGAATATGTGATCGATTGATGTGTTGATTGTAATTATAGGTTCAGGTCACCTACCCATTATGAATTCGATTTCAGTAGGGCATGTGGAGGAATCCAAACCTTCGTCTCTATTCAAGATTAATGTTTCCCATTTGGAATCTGTAGAATTTTAGGCTTTGGTGCATAATGTCTGGAATCTTGCTCCTCATCCTAAGGGGGACAAAGGGAAACTTTTATGGTGGGGGCGACCATTTGTTGTACTATGAATTTTATCATAGGATGGGGTCACGTGATTGCTTGGAAGCATAGGAGAGAGACTCAAGAGGCTCGATGACAGTTAGAAGAGGTGCATATTCTCATGGAGGAAAACCTACATAACATCACCCTCCAGGAGGATGCAACTAGGTTTGAGATAGTGGTTCGCAAGTAGGATGAGTATATTGCTAGAGGGGCTCAAGTTAGATCTCGACTACAGTGGATTCAAAAGGGAATCAAAAGGATCTAAGTTCTTCCTTGAACTCTTGAAGAGAAAATTGGTGTTCGAGAGGGTTCTTGGTCTATGCAGAGAAGATGGGACTCTTGAGAAGAACCCTATAGAGATATGAGGTATGTTTAGTGGAAGATTTCAATTTTTTTTCTCTAATTACCACTTGTGAGAGTAGATTATGGTTTCTAGGGATGCTTGCTACATAATGGTTCCTCACAAAGTCTTGAATGGAGGTCGGGATAGATTGGAAAGAGATTTTATGAAAGATGAATTTTTTGTTTCCTTATCTTCAATGAAAAAAGGGAAGTCCCCAGGTATTGATGGTTTTCCTTATGAGTTTTACAACGTGATGTGGGACATAGTGGGGAAATGTTTTTGCAATCTTGCACATGATCTATTTTCCACAAGGAGTCTTTCAAAAAAACTTAATTAGAGACTCATCAAGATTATTCGAAAGAATACAACTAGATATTCTATTGTTGGGTGGAAACCAATAAATTTATTGAGCGTTGCTTATAAAATTATGGCCAAGGCATTAGCCAGGAGAGTCTGAGACATAGCCCGAATTGTTTTTTCTAAGAACAAATAGGATTTGTACAGGGATAGTTTATTTTAGATACAATATTCTCATCTTGGGAGGCCATAGAGTGAGCCAAGGAGTCTAGTCAACATGAACTATTTCTGAAAATCGATTTTGACAAAGCATATGATCCTATTGATTAGTCATTTATCTCTGATATGTTGAATAACCTGGGGTTTTTCCAGCCTTGTGTTGGTATGATTAACACCACGATTTACATGTTCCTTTGCTTTCATTTAAGTGAATAATGTATTGTCCCCTTGCATTCATCTCCATAGGTCTATCAAGAAAGGGTGTTTGTTGCCCCCTTCTTTATATGTTTTGATAGTTGATGCTATTGGATATCTACTAGATGCAACTCATCTTCAAGGTCAACTTGGTATTTCTATTGCTAGGGGGAGGAGATGATTAATAATAATTCTATGAATGATTGTCATTCTCTACTGATAAGGAGTTAGTCTCAACCTTCGAGGATTGTCTTGTAGTGTTTTGTGAGGCGTCAGGGGCAATTGTTAGTGATCACAAGACAAATCATTGGCTACTTGGTCTTGTGGATCATCCCACATGGTTTCCAACTACTTGGAGGTTTTTCCGGCTAGGGGTTATTGTCTGGTATCTTGGTATACCATTTGGGGTAGAACTTTCACCGATTACTATGTGGGATTGGTGTCGAGAAAGATTGCAGCATAAGTTACTTTTTTGGCAGTGTAAGGATCTTCCATTTGCTTCTAGTATGATGGTGGTGAACAAGATTATTTAGGTCTCCCACATCTACTATGTGTCTTGTTAGCTTCCAAGCAGGGCATAATTTCACCGATTGGAATATTTTGTGCTCGTACTTGTGGGCCAAGTATGGTGGGCTTCATGGTCTTCCTATGGTCCCTTGGGCAGTTTGTATCATGTCGAAGGACAAGATAGGCCTTGGTTTGATGTATGTGGTGACCCAAGGAAAATTTTTGGCTTCTAAATGGATGGCTTGGTGTTTGGAGGGATCATCCCCTTGGCAGGTTTTGATGCGACACAGATTGATTTCAACCCAGAATGTTGGCAAAGTAAAGGGACAATTCGATTTATTTGATATCATTTTTTCTCCTCATAATTTCAATGTTTTAGGGTCCTTCATCTTCAATAGCACTTGGACAGCTTGGAGGAGGGTAGCAGTTTTGGTTCGTTCAGAGTGGTTAAGTAGTAGATCAGTTTGGGATCTGGCCAAGAGTCCAATTTGGAGTTGGAATCAGGAGGGTACTTACATATCTAAATTCCATGATTTTTAAGCAATGAGGCTTAGCAAAAATAAAATTTTCCTCTAGAAAGATCTTTGGGATTCCAATTCTCATTCTTGGAATATTTGGAGTTTAGTAGCTAGGGATATTTCATTGTCTTCTGTGTGATCGACTTACCTTGATGGAGATTATTGGGCTCATACCCCAGGATGATATTTTTAAGATGAATATTGATAGGACTGGTCCTTTTTGGTGAGATTGGGAGTGAAGTTTTGGACATCCCTTGACCCAATATGATTCCCATAAGCTCTACTCGATTCTACATCAGTGGCATGAATTATGTCTCTTTCTTAATTCTAGGTGGATTTCTTGAATGCAAAGAGCCATTACATTCGGTGGTTGCATGGTGTTTGGTTGATTTGAGCTTCTTATGAGCTCCAGGTTTTTTCTTGGTTGGTGATCTACCAAGGTCTCCCCTCCAAAGCGCCACTGGCAAAAAGTGGCCTTTTTGATGGCCTTTGCCCCTCTTGATTGAAGTTAGAATCAATGAAGCACATCTTGTGGGAATGCTCCTTTGCAAGATCTTCTTGGGATCAAGTTCAATCTCAATTGACAAGCATTATTCAAGGGAATTTGCATTGGTGGGCAACTTTGTTTGGTGATTCAAGATCCCTTGACTAGTATTTGGCACTATTTGAGAGTATGCTTTGTATACCCTTTAGAAAGTCTGTTGCAAGTTTGTTTTTGATAACGTGGTTAGTTCTCAGATAAATTTTTGTCAATTATGGTGAGATGAGGTACATATGCAACTCCTTGAAAAAGGGGCATTACTAATTAGAGATGTCAAATTGTTAGATCCAACTTCTTATTTTGATTTCGTAGTTGTTTTAGTATCCCTAGGAAAGAGGATATGATGTTCATTGTATATACCCTTTGGTCTTTTTCATGTTTTTCTATTTGCCGATGTAAATAAATTTCTGTATATATACATATCTTTTAAAAAAAACCAAAATTGTAATTTAAGGAATGTGAAATTGCAGTTTGACATGGCATGAATTTTTGAGGGAAGATTCTCCTTGTTTTCAAATTTAAGAATGAAACAAAAATATGGAAGAAATGAAATTCAGAATCGACACATACTTCATAAACCATATTCCCTTTACTCGTATGATACTCCTACCTCATTGTTGATGTTGTTAAAGGCCATACATATTCCAAAATATCTTTCTTCATGGACCATTGAATCCCTTGATACAACAGATTCATACAAAATCTATGTATATGATAACATAGAAAGTTTTTTTTTCAAATTTATTGAATACCTTAGCCTATAGAAAGTTTTTTTTTGGGGGGTTCTTGAAAAAGACAATTTTTATTTGCGTTGCATTATGTTTGAAGTCAATGGAAGTTGTGCACATAAATTACTAATAATAAATCATAACCAGGTAGTCTAAATGTTCGAATTTTTGGCATTTTTACGGGCATATTTTTTCGATCAATTTTGCCCAAAATCCAACCAAAAATTGTTGAAACTCTAGATTTGAGTGATTGAGTCTGTATAATTCAAGTTCCTCAAGGTTTTTCAAGGTGTTGAATCCATTTATGCCTTCAAAAATGCAATTTAAACAACAAAAAATAATGATTTCACTAAGATCTGTTTTGCTCGATTCTGGTGAAAAAGTTCAAAAAGTCGAATGTTTAGAGAATGCCAAATTATAACGACTATGGTAGGAGAAACATGTGGTAACCACATCATGCTCAATTGGAGTATAAATGCATACAATACGACCCTAAGAATTTATGATTAAAAAAAATGCTCTTTCTATTTTGTTGTTTTTCTTTGATATATATATCTATTTTTTTTTATCTTTATTTAGTAGTTTAGTTATCAATGCAAATCCATCTTATCTTTATATTTATCCAACATTCAAAGGGATTAAATTCTTTAAGATTTATTTTTTTTAATCATTTAAAATGGATTTATTCTATTTGCAATCTCAGTTAACTTTGTAAAACTTATATTTCACAACTTAAGAAATTTGAATATGTAAAATCACAAATTTGATTTTTTTTTTACACAAACAGGTAAGAATTTAATTAAAATCTGGGTTGTGCATATGAAAAAATAGTCAAATAGTACAAAATTTCAAAATGGCCAAGGGCCTGAACCAAAGTTGCAGTCTTACATCTATCTAGTTGAATCTTAAGTTCACTTGAGTACATAAAAAAACTAGTGCAATCTTGCCAAGTATAGATGGAAATAAAAGAGGATAGAAAAAATGTGATTTTACATTGCATTAAGCTAATTCAGGAGAGCTTCAATTATGTTTCTACCTTTCCCGAGGTGGGTGGTTGGATGTCCTGTGTACGCTGTTGCATAATTGGTTGTTGAGCTTCACAAAAGGTGAATGACCCCACATATGGCATTGAATTCTATTGAACTATGACCCCAGGAGGATGATGCTGAGCATGCCAATGAAGAGACTGAATTTGGGTCGATGACAATTCATAGTTCTAAGAACAATGGCTATTTCCTCAGCTCGCTTGAGTTCCTATTCTTGTAGCTAGCGAATAAGATTGACATTGGAGGCATGCAAAGAATCCATATCTAACTGCTGAGTTTGCATTTGATCTTGGAGGCAGGCCAATTTACACTCTATGCAATCACATGTGAATCTACTACGACACCAAATTTTTTAGAGGAGACTACGCCAAGATAATTTGATCATGGGAAGAAATGTGCACGTCAGAGATTGATGATGCTACCTGTTACTAAATTCCTTGTCATGGCCTTCATAAAATGATGCAAATGAGACCGATAAGAATGTCTTTGGAAGAGAAGAAGTAGCCATAAACGGATATGATGCCCCCTTTTGCAAATTCATTGCAGAGATAAGAGGATCTGCCATGGCTTCCATGTGGATGGGGATGCCTGCAAGGTCGAGGGGGATGAATACAAAGAGTCGAGCTTGTTTTGATGGGAAAATATCACATGACACAGTAATTTCACAAAGTGCTAAGGTAAATACTTGCATGCGAGGATGACATAGTATATGATGTGTTAACGAAGGGCCTCGTGTCACCAGTCTGGGCCGACAACTAAGCAGATTGAGTGCATTGATGACTTGATCAGGCTTGCTACAGATGGGAGGTGGAGTCACATCTCCTCCAATATCTGTTGATTTAGAATTTAATGCCCCAAATTGACATTGCTCTAAGGAGAACCAACCATTTTTAATAGATTGCATGATCAACTTTTAAAGCGAGATAAGTTTGAGAATACTCCTTGTTAACACAATTTTTTCCCTGTGCTAATTGCTTCGCTGCTTTAGCCAATGTATCTACTTTCCCATTTTTCCTTCTTAAAATGTGAAAATAACTCATGGAGTTTAATTGATTTTCAATATCCCTAATGCGTGGGTAAATCCGCATCAGACTAGGTAGAGCATTTTTACTTAATCGTCTGAGTCCTTTTATGATTAAATTAGAGTCACCAAGGATAATAACTCGAACCATCTTGTCAACTGGGATGCGACACAAACCCATGTAGACTGCCAAAACCTCTGCTTGATTGTTGATGTTTTTGCCGAGCCCCCAAGAATACTCGTAGATCTGATTTCCATCGGAGTCATAGATGACCCCCCACACCTACCACCCCTAAAATCAAGATTTTGATTATTGCTAAGATATTTATATTTGCATTATAACAATAACTTTATATAAATATCATATTTATAATATTTTTATTTATATGTAAATTGGTATCTCTTTTAATGTTTTTATATAATAGCTTTTATATTACGTGTAGATATCAAATCTCTCTTTCATATATATAGAGATATTTGTAATTCTATTTGCTTAACATATAACATTATTAATAGTATTCATTATAAATATATTTTTAAAGTTGATATATAATGGTATAAGCATTACTCATATGACAACATCTCTGCCACACTATGTTGTAAAATCATTTTTTAGCTTAACAAAACATTCTTCATATATATTTCTTATTACCATGGATATAACACTTCAAGCTAATATCAATGTTTTGCATGTCGGGAAATTTTTTTTATAAACAATACTTCTTAGTTTTGCTCCCAAAAACATGTAATGCATTTAAATTGATATACTAAATATCATAAAAACATGGTCATACAGACCCTATATATGTAAAACCTATCTATATACAAATATCAAGAAAAAAAAAAAAGATTTTTGAACGTAATTTTAGTTTAGTTTAAGTAACGAGTAATATAATTCATAATAATAATGAGAATTTTATTAAATAATTTAAATATAATTTTTCTATTAGTGTGGAAAATAAATATAAATATATATATATATTAAATATCTAACATATACTCCCATTAAATTTTAATTTTAAAATATTTATAATATTATCAAATTTATTAAATCTTGAAAACAAAAAAATTTAACAAACTTCTCTCCAATCCTTTTTTTTTCCCATAGTTTTAACAAACTTACCACAATGTAAGACCTCTTGCACTTTCAATTTCTTTTATGAATTATTCTTCCGCAAAGACCGCGGCAAATAGCACTCACCGACTTTCAATTTCTTTTATGAATTATTGTTCCGCAAAGACCGCGGCAAAGAGCAGGACAGAATTGATGCGCACTCACCGACTTTCAAATCAACTCACTCAAAAAGGATATTTATTTTCCCCTTTTAATGTCTCTTTCCATGTTATTTCCTCGCTCACCCATAAACCAATTTATTATATAATTTGTAATAAATGTAAGGCTTCTTGCAATTGACGTGACACCACCAACCCATTTTCCATGTTATTTCCTCGCTCACTCACGGACTTTCAATTCAAGTCACTCAATTGATACGGAGATTTATTTTCCCATTTGTCCACGGTCAATTTCTATGAATTATTGTTCCCCAAAGACCACGGCAAAGAGCAGGACGGAATTGATATGCACTCACCGACTTTCAATTATATAATTTATAATAAATTATATATAAAAAAATTATTATATAATTTATAATAAATTATATATAAGAAATGTAAGGCTTCTTGCAATTGACGTGACACCACCAACCTTTTCCATACGCACATTTCTGTGTCTTTTCCACGTTATTGCCTCCAACTTTATATATATAGAGGGATATATGTACAATATTATAACTCGTAAACTTTGAAGGACGTTTGGGTTTCAAAGAGGGAGAAATGGATCATAAAACACTTCCTCTCATGATGATGATGCTCCCGTGCTTTCTTATTGCTGCTGCTGCGACAACTATTAATCATTCAAGCTGGACCCGGTATTCCCATAATCATCGCGAAGACGATCATCCCTATTCTGAATCTGAAGACTTTGTTTGGAATGGACTTTGATTATGAATTATTGTTCCGCAAAGACCGCGGCAAAGAGCAGGACTGAATTGATACGCACTCACCGACTTTCAAGTCAACTCACTCAACGATACCTCTTTAGGTAGCGGTCAATACGGAGATTTATTTTCCACTTCTAATGTCTCTTTCCATGTTATTTCCTCGCTCACCCACAAACCAATTTATTATATAATTTATAATAAATGTAACGCTTCTTGCAATTGACGTGACACCACCAACCTATTTATAATAATTTAGTTTCTTCACCTTAACTTATACGCCCATTTGTCTTCTTTTTTCTCAATTATTGCTCCACCAAGACCACGTTCTCGGGTCGGCCATTTCTCTCTTTTCCACGTTATTGCCTCACAACTTTATATGAAATGATATATAGGGATATATGTACAATATCATAACTCATAAACTTTGAAGGACGTTTGGGTTTCAAAGAGGGAGAAATGGATCATAAAACACTTCCTCTCATGATGATGGTTCTTATCTTCGCAGCCTCTAATGTTGCTGCGACAACTCTTAATCATTCAAGCTGGAGCCAGACGGAAGACGATCATCCCTATTCTGAAAGGGACTTGGACGCTCTTCTCTCCTTTAAGGAGCATATCATAAGCGATCCATCTGGATGGCTGTGCAACTGGACAGCTCAGAATTCAAAGGAGGTTTGCTCCTGGTATGGTATTCGCTGCACCCAACACTCCAGAAGGGTTGTTGCGATTATACTTCATGTTGACCCTCTGGATCGTAAATTAGAGTTGGTGGGTACCCTCTCGCCTTCTCTTGGCAGCCTTTCTTCATTGCGGACGTTGAATCTTTGTGGCAATAATTTTACAGGAGTAATTCCGCCTCAACTCGGGCACCTTAAAGCGCTCAGATTACTTAACCTCAGCTTTAATCTGCTTGAAGGATCTATTCCGAAATCATTGTCTAACTGCACAGGCCTTCGATGGATCGACCTTTCATATAACTTCTTCTTGAATGGGACCATTCCATCAGAGTTTGGTCGTCTGGTCAACTTGGAGCATCTCGACTTTGGCGGGAATCATCTGAGTGGAAGTATTCCAACTTCATTGTCTAATTGCACAGGCCTTCGATGGATCGACCTTGACTCGAATTATCTGAGTGGAAGTATTCCAACTTCATTGTCTAATTGCACAGGCCTTCAATGGATCGACCTTTCATTTAATTCCTTCAATGACATGAGTATTGCAACTTCATTGTCTAATTGCACAGGCCTTCGATGGATCGACCTTTCACATAACGGCTTGGATGGGACCATGCCATCAGAGTTTGGTCGTCTAGTCAACTTGGAGCATCTCGACTTTGCTGGGAATTATCTAAGTGGAAGTATTCCAACTTCATTGTTTAATTGCACAGGCCTTCGATGGATCGACCTTTCATCTAACCACTTGGATGGGACCATGCCATCAGAGTTTGGTCGTCTAGTCAACTTGGAGCATCTCGACTTTCGCGTTAATCCATACGGGTCGAGCGGATTCGAAGGTTCAATCCCTTCCACCTGGGGTTTGATGAGAAGTCTATCTTTTCTTGACTTATCCTGGAACTCATTAAGTGGTCACATCCCTCCGGCGCTGCTGGGCAATTGTAGTCGGCTGTCATCAATCGACTTTAGTCGCAACTACTTTAGCGGAATAATTCCAGTTGAATTGGGGTTGCTACAGAAGCTGAAGACCCTGGATCTAAGTTATAACAACATCAGAGGAAGAATTCCAGATGAATTGGGGTTGCTACAGAAGCTGAAGACCCTGGATCTAAGTTATAACAACATCAGAGGAAGAATTCCAGTTGAATTGGGGTTGCTACACAAGCTGAAGACCCTGGATCTAAATTCTAACAACATCAGTGGAAGGATTCCAGTTGAATTGGGGTTGCTACAGAAGCTAGAGAACCTGGATCTAAGTTCTAACAACATCAGTGGAAGGATTCCTCTTGCTCTAGGAAACTGCTCGTCCCTCAACTCTTTAATTTTGGGGAACAATCGATTGTCGGGCGGGGTACCACCTCAGTTGGGTAATTTAAGGGAGCTTACTCACCTTTCAATCTATGGCCAATGTTCTTATGACGGTTATGATACTGAGAACGGCTCTTGTTCTCCCGTCGAACTATCGCGTTCTGTCCCTTCCGCAATATCAGGTTCTATCCCTTCCGAAATAGGAAACTGCAGTAATCTCTCTTTTCTTGATCTTAATTCAAACATGCTCACAGGGAACATACCTGAAACCATTACAAGATTAAGCAACCTTAGACTCCTTGCCCTCAATGGTAACAAGATCACGGGTACGATTCCTGAAGAAATAGGAAACCTTCATTCCCTTAAATATTTGTATTTATTTTCAAACAATTTAAGTGGACATATTCCAAATAACATAGGTAAATTAAAGTTTCTTAAAGAACTAGACTTGAGTAGGAATAATATATCTGGTCATATTCCTTATAATATTAGTGAATTGTCTTCATTAGAACATTTGGATTTATCCAAAAACAATTTAAGTGGACACATTCCTAAAGCTAGTGGATTGTCATTACTATATTTGGATTTATCCAAAAATAATTTAAGTGGACACATTCTTAAAGCTATTAGTGGGAATGTTTTTCTTAGTGATTTATTTCTATCAGAAAACTCATTTAGTGGAGATTTGGGCAATATAGACTTTCCACATTCTTTGCAGCATTTTTCAGCTCACTCTAACTATTTCTCTGGGACTTTGCCAGCCTCTTTGGCTACATGTGAATTGGTGGATTTAAGGAAAAATCGCTTAGAAGGTGAGCTCCCTCGCCACATTGGAAATTTTCAATACTTAAAAGTGTTAAGTATAAGTTATAATAATTTCCATGGTGGTATTCCTCTATCCATCACAAATCTCATACATTTGCAAGTGTTGGATTTATCCAACAATAAATTCAGTGGAGGAATACCCTCTCATCTCGAGAGACTCAAAGGGTTTACAATCAAAGCATCTTCAAATATTGAAGAGATCAACGTACCATTTTCCATTATCATTAAAAGAGTTGAGTATACTCTCACATATGTCCTTGCAACAAACACAATATTTGACTTGTCAAGCAATAATTTTACAGGAGAAATCCCTGAAAGCATAGGGAGTCTAAGAAGCCTCCGATTGTTGAATTTATCTGGGAACCAATTGGAAGGAAAGATACCGTCATCACTTAGCGAGATATCTACTTTGGAACAATTGGACTTGGCCAAAAATAATTTGACTAGAGAGATTCCTCAAGAGTTCTCCAAATTGTCAATGTTGGCAGTTTTTGATGTTTCATTTAATAGCTTATGTGGCCCAATCCCAACAGGGACACAATTCTCTACTTTCAGTGTAGCATCATTTCAAAATAATAAGTGCTTGCGGGGGTGTCCTTTAAACCCATGCAATGAAAAGAAAACACCATTGGGCTCAGGAGAAGGCAATAGTGGTAAGAGTAATAATATCAAAGAGGGATGGCTAAGTCATTTGGATGAAAAAATGTCTTTATTAACATTATGTATGGGACTTGGGATTGGATTTGGGGGAGTGTTTGTTGTGTTCATATTTTGGGAAAGAGCTAGGCATTGGGTGTTGGGCTTACCCCACAATAGATCACAAGCTTTCTATGGAGAATATCGATTCCCTACATAAGAAGAATGTAAATATGCTTTATTGACAACATCCATTCCCTAAATAAGAAGAATGCAAATATGCTTTATTGACAATATCCATTCCCTACATAAGAAGAATGTAAAGATGCTTTATTGTATATTTGATTATTTCAAAATAATCAATATGATAAATAAAATAATTTGTAACATATGTAAAAAATAAGATTAAAAAACATGATTTTTTTTAGTATGAATCTATTACTAGCTGCTCAAACATAGAGTTGAATCCTCCAAGTACCACTATAATCCCATTTTTTTCATGCAAAATCAAACCATCACACAATAAATGTTATCCATAATGAATCTACTCATTATAACCTTAATAAACATAAGAAAAAACATGATTATCATACAAAATAATGAAGTTATCCATGATCTCGGTGTAATCCTAATGAACATAAAAACATGATTATCATACAAAAAAATGTGTTAACCATTGATATCATAATAATATTTCATCATTTATCTATATAAAACATTTTATAAAAAAAATAAACATAAAATTAATAAATTAAAATGTGTAATAATAATTCATTATTTATATAAATCAAGAATATATTATAAAGTAAGTTTAAAGATCATTGTAATATAATATTTCACCATCATTACTTCACAAGTTATCATTCATCAATTTTCTTATCTTATATTATTTTATATTTAATTTACCATTACTATTATTAAACTTACTTCATACTCGGTTATAATTACTTTTTCTTATTAAATTGTAATGTTGGGGCAAATATTACTACCCTACACTATTGGACAATTTTTAGCTACTTCACACCACACGTCATCATTGATAAATTTACTTTTTCTATATCAAATTTTACTTATTCCAATGCAAACCTCTAATGAAAAGTAAATTGGAAACCTTTAATACAAAGTAAAGGAATAACTCTTTAAATGGATTAAAGAAATGTTTGCTTTGTTTATATGTTCAATTTCTTTACTATTTTGTGTTTTTTTACTACATCAACTACATTGCCCCATACTTAATACATAACATGAGTGCATGATACTTCTTGATAGTGTTATGATATTGCCCATATTTTAATGAATTAGGTTGTAACAACAATACACTAGAACATTCTTATGCATTTTCAAATGTACTATTTGTTCTACATGTTCCTATTTCATTGTGACCAACTATCACCTTGTTAAAGCATGACTTATGTCATATAGTCTGACAAGTTTCTCCACACACACTTCAAGATTATGAACAACTGTTGGTATTTGATTCCACTTCGTATCCTTATGATTGGTATTAGAGGGCTATTCTATATCTTTGTTTCTCACTACAAGTGATTTTATCTAGATTTAATAAAACATAGAAACGTTGAATATTAGTCTCCATTAGATTTAATCATAAGAAACACATGGTCAATCCAACTTACCTCTAACAATTGCCTTCAAACATGCTCAATGATCTCATATGATGGTTAAAACCAAATCGATAAGATTTTCCATTCCTAATGCAAATGCTATATAATATATGATTGTTGATGCTTTTCAAAGATAGAGCAAGGAAACAATGCCCATTAATGTTTAGAATTTTAATTTTTTAATTTTTTAACTCGTAAACCATTAATATACCTCATAATTATTAATGAATAGTTAAACATAGAAACAAATTGATTCTATGTTGTATAGAGTTATCTTTTTTCTCTATCAATTTCAATGTTATTTACAATTCATCATAGTTATTAATTAATAATCAAACTTAAAAGCAATCACACCATTCATATTTATCATAAGTGGATATCAATAATCCAATAATTCCTTATATATTATGTCATTTCATCAAGGTATCCACTCTAGCTCTTTTAAGAAAAACAATAGACGATGTAAGTGTCTTACTTTAATTATTGTTAATATATAAAGTGCAAGAAACAACATCTTATTTAAGGAGAATGGAGTCTAACAATATTATTTCAAATATCAAACAAAAAGAGTAGGGAAAATTTTAAGGATCCATACTTATTATAAAGTGTAGAAATCTTGCGAATCTTACTAATTCTTAAAATGCCAACCATAAAATCTTTGGTGATATTTTTGTAAAATATTCAAATTTCTAAAGATTTTATATGGTTTCTATAAAATCTTGGTGATTTTTAGAGTAAAATACTTTTATTCTATAGAATTTGGGTATTCATTTTAGAAAAAAATGGAAATTGGAGAATCWWTTTTGGGAAAAAACATGGAAAATTAACCCWTGGGAGAAATTCAACASCTAAAATTTTCCTTGAAAATGAGAGTTAAAGTTTATATTCACATCYGAGTTTAMGTGTTTSTTAGGGGCATAACCMGATTGATAATGAACCAAAMTTAWAAYAAAAKAAAGGACATTCCTACTCAACTAATTAATGCCCATTTCATTAAGATTGAGYTTAWTCCTTGAAATCTAGACTACAAAAATGTGAATATCATATTTGAAAGTGTGAATATTAATTCCCCAAAASTGTCAATAATAGATTTSAAAAGTGTGAATATTGGATYTATAYGTGTTTAAATTTTAGCCAAAAGTGTCAAATTTTGATTTCCAAAGTGTCCAAATGCGAATTCTAATTTTGAAAGTGTGAATTTGATTATGAAAGTGTCGATATTGAATTCCAATATCAATGTAGAATATATTATTGATGTGTGTATGCTTATCACTATGACATACATTACTAAATATTTCAATATTAATAAGAATCAAAATAGAAACTAGTATTATCATTGCATTAAAGATATACATTTTCATAAAAAATTAAAGCAATGAATCAACAAGGATCCATACATACAGAAATGAGGTCTCCTATCCAATTTACCACCTTAATTGCAAACATTATAGATAAACTATTTTGTAAATATTCACAAAACCCAAATCCCGAGTTAAGGGAGAAGAAAAAAATAGTTTTAAATAAAGCAATAGGTAAATAATATTGACTACTAATATATGAGTTCTTACAAGACAAACATCATTAAAAAATGACAATTATTATGCAGGAAGTTTTTTTTCTCATAGTAAGGCTTGCTACATCAACATCACTCTTTGGCTCTTCGATTATGTTCCATCCATTCTCATTGTGCCTCAATTTCTCCAATTCCCTTGCACTTATTTTTATTTTTTGTCTTCTCCATCTTACCTTTGTGACCATGTCCATTTGATGTGATTCACATCAATCAATGTCATTTATTCTCGTCCAACAACCCACGTTTGAGTTTTATTTAAGCATTATTCCACAATGTTTGTTTTCTTTTAATTTTCCAATAGGATTTGACCATAAATCCACTACCTTGTATATCTCAGTAGTGGCATCTGAACCTCTGTAAAAATTTCCCTTTTCTCTACCCACCATATTGCACAATGTGGAATTGAAGACCGTACTATGAGAATTTGTTCCTCAACAACAACATCCTTTGGACATGGTTCATCTCTAGGCTTGTTACATAGAGGTCCAACATAGCAATCCTCGATAGCAACACCTAGCCTTGGACACTTGAGGTTGTTGTGAGGCCTTTTAGCCACTTCTACTCTCGAGAAATTAATAAAGTTGTGATACCTCTATTTTTTTTTTCCATGAGAATATTTCATAGAATCTCTTTGTCCAATCATTCCACCAACATATTGTACATACATTTCTCCAAAAAAAAAATCATATGGTAATCTACAACAATAAGGATACACTTTGGAAGTTTCAACAATCATTTTTAAACTTGGATCCCAATATTTGAAGTTTTAACTTCTCCCTTTTTTGAGGGATATAATAGTTTGTAAATGAACTAAAATTTAATATTGAACATTTTAAAATAATAGATATTCATATAACATTAGAGAAGAATAATTTTATGAACATAAAACTATAAAAGAATACAAGATTATAAGGAAGAAATTTCTCAATCTCTCTCTATATAAGAGGAAAAACTAATAGGGGATTCTAAAAAGGAGAAAATAAAGAGTAGGTTGTTGTACAACACATAACATTTATATGAGTTACATAGTTTTAGTGCTATTAAGCATTGATAATTTTCTTTTCAAAACCAACCATAAAAAACATTCAAAATGAGTAAAAAGTGATAATATGTAAATATATAAAATGAGAAACCATTAAATGATCCTAAAAGGAGAAAATGAAGAGTAAGAATTGATAGTTTTCTCTTCTAAACCAACCATAAGAAACGTTTAAAATGAATGTTTGCTATTCTTTTCTTAAAATTTCTTTATCTTTTATTTTTTTGTATTTTGATTTCAAACTATTTTTTTTTGTTTTTGTTTTTAACTTATATGAGATACTATGTTAGCGTTAAGTAAAATCACTACACATCTATTTATAATTGATTGGACCATCTAGAATGTGCATTGTTTTAGTGATATATAAATTAATAAGTTATATAACTTAAGTTGTAAAAATTAATACATTTTTAATATAATTTGTGTCTTTATTTGTAAATTAATAATTTTGTAAATGAATTAGTAACAAATAGAGTGAGTTAAAAAGTGGGCAAACTCAATTATGCTTTCATCTAAATTCGACAAGAGTTTTGTCGAAAGGTATAGTTGCATATGATTGATTGAAACTTTGACCATGGAACTTTGTCTTTATGAGTTTTAACCCATTTTTAGAAGACCCTGATCGTAAAAAAAAAAAAAGTAGATCAGGATAGAACTTTGTCTCACTTTATTTATTTTTTATGAAAATCTACTTATTAGAAAAGTTGAGTTTGTCCACTTTTTAACTCACTCCATGACAAATAATTAACATAGTCTTAGAGACCTTGATTTATTTTATAGTTTTAAATCTTAATTTTATGTTTAGCAATTTTGTTTTTGTTTTAAATTGATATGTAACATTTCCATATTCATTGTATTGTCCAATATTTTGAGCCCTTGTTCGTTCTTGAATTTGATATTGTTATTGTTGAGTGAATTGAGTCAACTGTCGTTGACTAGGGTTGACCAAACCTATTTATGAATTTTTTGATAAAGTGATTTGTGTGAGCAAGAAGTTATCCGGGATTGATGGTTATGTGATATGTGATCATGGTCATCTTATGTTTATACTATTTAGGATGTCTTACATTGTTACTAAGAGACTTTAGTGTTAATAGTTTACTTATGATGATTAATTTGTTTAATGAATGAGATTGTGTTTCTATCATGATTTATATGTCTTAAATCCTATAAATGGGATGTTACATTCTTATACTCAAATGAATTTATACATTTTAGAGTAAGTAATGCTATGTGGGGGATGTTTCATACATAGGAATTATTTGTGTATTTTTATTGTATGTAATACCAGTAGGAATAGTTATGAGAAATGTGTACATGATGTCTAAATTAACAATGAGATCATGGACCCTACAAGGGTCCAATGACAATATCGATAGTGAGGAGGCTATTGCATATTGGTGTTGTTGACAATATGGATAGAAAGTAGGCTATTACATATTAATTTCATTTATTTATTCTTGATAAATAAATGTGATACTCTAATAGTTTCTTGTCTAGTTGTGTCAAACAAGACATAGGTAATTGTTGAGGCAACCATGATATCAGACACAATTGGATACATGAAACTATGGTAAGGGTGACTATAGGGGTTTGAAGGGTGATTCAATTTGATCAAGGAAGTCTAGTCTAAGTAGCGATGATATCACCGATAAGGGTGGAGGTTTATTCCCACAGAGTTATTTTATTGTTCTTACACCTACTTTGGGGTCATGGGATTGGGTGAGTAGGTCCAGTTCCCCGAATAGTGTGGTAGAACCTGATATTTCTATCGTGGGCCATGAGTATTGTTGATTAGAAAAACTGTCTTATGGTATTTAAGTCAACATCACGAGGATAGATCCTTCAAGCTTTAGTCTGCTTGAATGATCTATTCTGAAATCATTGTCTAATTGCATAGGCCTTCGATGGATCGACCTTTCAAATAACTGTTTGAATGGGACCATGCCATCAGAGTTTGGTCATCTAGTCAAGTTGGAGCATCTCGAATTTGGAAATTTGGGTATCTTTCTGAGCGAGTCTAGTAGATTCAATGGATCAATCCCTTCCACATGGGATTTGATGAGAAGTCTATATTGTATTGACTTATCCTTTAACCAGTTAAGTGGTCACATCCCTCCGACACTGGGCAATTGTAGTCGACTGTCATCAATTGAATTTAGTGGAAACCAGTTGAATAGAAGAATTCCAGTTGAAATAGGGTTGCTACACAAGCTGAAGACCCCAAATCTAAGTTCTAACAAATTGGAGTACATTATTCCTCTTGCTCTATGGAACTGCTCGTCCCTCAAGTCTTTAGTTTTGGAGAACAATCGATTGTCGGATGATGTACCACCTCAGTTGGGTAATTTAAGGGAACTTACTCATCTTTCAATCTATGGCCTATGTGATTATAGGCCCGACTTGGATAATTATGATTATAGTCGTCCTTATGATTGTCCTCCTGGCGATATTTCAGGTTCTATCCCTTCCGAAATAGGAAACTGCAGTAATCTCTCCTTTCTCAATCTTAATTCAAACATGCTCACAGGGAACATACCTGAAACCATTACAAGATTAAGCAAGCTTAGAATCCTTGCCCTCAATGGTAACATGATCACAAGTATGATTCCTAGAGAAATAGGAAACCTTCATTCCCTTCAATTCTTGTATTTATTTTCAAACAATTTAAGTGGACATATCCCAAATAACACAGGTCACTTAAAGTTTCTTAATTGGCTAGACTCAAGTAGTAATAATATCTGTGGTCATATTCCTTATGATATTAGTGGATTGTCTTCATTACAACATTTGGATTTATCAGGTCAATTAAAGTTTCTTAAATGACTAGACTTGAGTAGTAATAATATCTCTGGTCATATTCCTTATAAAATTAGTGGATTGTCTTCATTACAACATTTGGATTTATCAAAAAACAATTTAAGTGGACATATTTCAAATAACATAGGTCAATTAAAGTTTCTTAATTGGCTAGACTTGAGTAGTAATAATATCTCTGGTCATATTCCTTATAATATTAGTGGATTGTTATCATTACAACATTTGGATTTATCCAAAAACAACATCAATGGACACATTCCTAAAGCTATTAGTGGGTATGTTTTTCTTAATGGTTTATTTCTATAAAAAAAACTCATTTAGTGGAGATTTGGGAAATATAGACTTTCCACATTCTTTGCATTATTTTTCAGCTCACTCTAACTATTTCTTTAGGACTTTGCCAACCTCTTTGGCTGCATGTGAATTGGTGGATTTAAGGAAAAATAACTTAGAAGGTGAGCTCCCTCGCTACATTGGAAATTTTCAATACTTAAAAGTGTTAAGTATCAGTTATAATAATTTCCATGGTGGTATTCCTCTATCCATCAAAAATCTCACATAGTTGCAAGTGTTGGATTTATCCATGTAACATCCTGCGCTACTGAGCCTACTATTATTGACTTATTCCTTGAGGACAGTTTCTTGCAAGTGATCCGGGTATGGAACATTGTGATTTCATTCAGGCTATGGGTTATATATGATGATGTTGAGGGTTATGGCTTATTGATTATATTGATGTATATATATTGACAGATTCTTTTGACGAGTCGTCCTGAGTGTGCAGGACACATGACAGGTTAAGGATGTTGATGGCATCGATGGATTCCCTTGGAATCCGGATTGAGTTAGGGAGTGGATTTTAGTTATTGAGTATTTAATTTCATGCACAAATGATGTATGATTGATTATAGTATGATTCATGCATATGAAATTACTGACAATGTTTTGTCAGTGGATGCGTGATTGACGATGCTTGCTAATCCGACTCACATAAGGAGTAGAGGGGCCATCCACAGAAAACCAGACATTAAGGGAGAGGTCTGGCAGAGTCCCTGTCATGGCCTACTAGAACTCCCACCGTTGTACAAACTGTAGGTTAACGATTACCTAGTTCGAGAGGTCCACGATGCCGTGAGGGAAGACTGAGACATTCACTCACAAATATTTCTAAGGGGCACGCAATAAGGCAGAGTCCTTATTGCTTAGAATCCCTTAGTCTCTCACAAGGTCGACCGAGTGGAGTGTTGTCTCCAAGGGGTCAGACAACTTCCAAAACAAGTCTAAGGAAAGTGGCAGCCTTGGAGCATGAAGGTGCGTCTTGAAGGGAACGTTGCATGTTTAAACTTGAGTCAATAAATCTAGATGGCCTAGGAAAACATCGAATTATATAGACCTTGTTGGATTAAATAATTAATTAAATGATAGATTATTAGTTGAGAAGCCTAACAAGAGTTAAATCTTAAGTCTAAGGTTTGGCCTAAGTCTAAGTTTGATTTTGGAACTATCTAAAATATTGAAGTGGGGATAAATATAATACTAGGAAAAGGGGTGGTAAGAGATAAAGATTTAATAAAATGCACATGTGTGCATGAATTTGATAAAAAAGAAATTTAAATAGAAATAAATAATAACTTGAGAGTTTGGTGGTACATAGAATATGATCTAGAGTCAAACTACACTAGTCTAACTAGAAGAAGACTCCTGATTAAACTCTAACTAAGATCTAGTTGGGGAACACTCCTTAAATGAGAATCTGAGGAACAAAGGGACACCTAGGAGTGAAAATAGGAACACATTGAGGTGTGAGGGTTTTTTACCTTTTTGATTAAAATAAAATCGGTAATTACTGGTGTAACTTGGGGAGAGTGTGAAAAGTGTGTGACTAAGTAATCCAAATTAAAATTAACTAAAAATTTAATTATCTGTGCATAAGGACATGTGTCAAGGGAGAAAAGTATATAAAAAAAAATTTATGGAGAAAGGAAAAGGATCTGATTTTTCTGAGCATGGTTATGCTGCCAAATGTATATTAGACTATGTTTTACTTGTGAGAGTGGGGTTACCGGGCTTGTAAGAGAGTGGAAGCTCTTCCTTGCGAGGCCAAGCCTTGGAGCTAGATTGTTGGTTTTTCTGTGTGTGGCCCCTTTGTGGCTCAGGAGCCTAAGGAGGAAGAAGAGTACCCCTAGCGTTGGATGGGAGGTACCAGTGAAGTCTCTATGATTAGCAAGCGAAGGAAGGGAAGGAGAACAATATTTGAAGGAATCTTCATTACACATGTTTCTTTGGTTTCAGGTATTTTATAATTTGAATTTTATTACATTACAAGAGTATTGTATAGTAGATTTTAGAGTCACTGTAGAATCATTGGAAAGTCTGAATGTCAAGTATTACATCTATTGTCAAACGAATAATTGTTACAATGTTATATTTAAATCTTCACTAACCATTTCAAACGTTTCCAAAATTATTTATGAGTGGCCTGATCCTCATTGAATAGTTAAATTCCTACATTATATATCGCTTATGTTAAGTTTGTATTTTCATCCTTACCTAAATTATGATGATCAAAGTTTTAGTTGAATTTTCATTTAAAACCAAACCAATCACGTGGGGATCTCTGTCGATTTTTAAATTAAACCTAAATCAATCCATTCTATGGAATCTTATTGGTGTTGGCATGTTTTACAGACAGCGTATGCTTGTCATTGATGGCAAGTTCAGCAGCAATGATGGCTTGAGTACAGGTATAATGTGCCAGGTAGGCACCAGAAGTATTTTGGGAAGATGCAGCAGAGCAAGCTTGTGAAGACCATAAGAGATAGTGCAGAGGTGCACGCAGAGTGCAGAGTATGCGTGTTTGTCATTGATGGCAAAGATCATGACCAACATCACAATGATGATCGCATGGAAAGATCAGAAGCTAAACTCCATTTCGGGTATCAGAAGCTAAACTCTATTTCGGAGTTTCGGATACCAGGAGTTGGAAGTGTCGAAACACTTCATCACAGAAATGCCGAAATGCAGAAATGTGAAACGCCGAAATAATGGACCGTTGATCTGACTCCATTTCAGAGTTTCGAATACCGGGAGTTGGAAGTGTCGAAACACTTCATCACAAAAATGTCAAAGTTGCGAAATGAAAAACGACGAAATCTTGAAACAGGCACATCGACTTAAACTCCATTTCGAGGTTTTGGATACTGGGAGTTGGAGAAGTCAAGAGTCGAGACTCTTCATCACATGAGTCCCAAAGTTACGAAATGTGAAACGTCGAAATCCCAAAACAGACACATCAACAAAGACTCCATTTCGAAGTTTTGGATACCGGGAGTTGGAGGAGTCAAGAGTCGCAACTCTTCATCACAGGAGTCCCGAAGTTGCGAAATGAAAAACGACGAAAGCCTGAATCAGGCACAACAAAGGCTAGTAAATTTGTGAAATAATCCTAGCCATTGGATCAAGGACAAATCTGGGCCATCAGATCCAGGAGGTGAATGTGGCAGACCATGTTAGAAAGGAAAGGTGGAAGACTATGTCAGTATTGACACATGGCATGATCAGACAACAACAAGTGTCAAGTTGATTTGGCATTTCAGGCCATTAGAAATCACAATTCTGAGTGACACTTGGCAACCACTCGGGTCACAACATGTCAATGAGTGACGCAAGAGTGATCTCACTCCGGGAGTTTTTCTTCGAGATTTTTATCTTCATCACTCCCCCAAAGTCCCGAAGGATGAAGTCCTGGGGCAGAGGATAGCCGTCCAATCACCACGGATCATGGATCGTTGATCTAGAGAGTGAAGTGATTGTTTGATTGGAGAGTGGTCATATCTCATGGTCACATTTTCGAGAGCTGGAGAGCAGAGCTATAGAAGCCAAGCTCTATTTCAGAGCTCATGACATGGAGAATCGAGATGAATCATCACAGAATCCCTGAAATGCAAAAGTGTGAAATACGTTTTTGACTAAGGCCGTGGTCACAGCTAGTGGTCACATCTGCGAAAGATGGAGGAAGGAGCTAGTGCAACCAAGCTCCATTTTGGGGATCGTGACTTGGAGTGTCAAGACACTTCATCACAGGAATGCCAAAATGCCAAATGCTGAAATGCCAAAATGTCGATGTAGCCTGTGGTCACCTTCGGTGGTCACGTAAGTAGAAGGAGCTAGCATAGCTAGGCTCCATTTCAAGGTTCACACTGTAACTGCTAGAAACCACTGATGGTTTCTGCTAGAGGACTCGAAGAGACTTCAGGGTGATCGCTAGAGAAGATGAAGTGTCTCAAGGCATCTTCTAGTGGCATGAAGAATGCTCATAGAGGCTATTGACAGATGTAAGGCTGTTGGAGCCTGGAACTACAACAAAGGGAATGAGCTCGATTGTGACAGAGAAGACGAAGAGTCTCGAATGCTGGAGAGGATATGGAATCTCGGCATAACACTCAGTGATGTGGACACATGGGTTTAACAGCCAGAGAAGCTGAAGAGTTGCAATGATGATCAGGCAGAGCACTCGACATGGGGTGAGCATGCAGAAGCATTGTCAATAGAGGATGCAGATAATGCACATAGAGAATAAAAGCACAGAACATAGAAGAGATCAGGGGTTGTTGAGAATGATTCAGGTGTGTAGAAGGAGGTAGAGTGTAGTAGCTGAAAGGTACATAAGAGGAATGGTGCATAGAAGGGACATGGCACGCAGAGCATAAAGCGCAATAGAAGCAAAGAACATAGATGCATAGCTGAGACAGTAAAAGAAGGCTGAGGTGCACTTGTAGAGAAAAGCATAAGATCAGAAAGTGCAAGAAGATGCAGGAAGAGAGACACTAATAAAGGAGAGCAAAGCAACATAACAAAACAATGATAAGCCTGGTAAGCCAATGACAACTATTGAATCACTGTAATAAGCTTCAGTAGAAAATATTTATATTTCAGGGTGGTTGGGAGGTGCTAGGGAGGATTGTTGTCCTCAGAGGTTCAAGTGGGTGCTTGAGCACAGGGAGTTATAGCTTCCATATGGTTGCATCCAGAAAAGACAGGGTGGTAGGGAAGTGCAAGGGAGAACTGTTGTTCTCTGTTATACAAATTGGTGCCTGTGTGATTGGAAGTTGGTGCTTCCATCCAGTTGGTGCTGGAACATTTAGGGAGTTGTTGCTTCCTTCCAGTGGGTGCTAGAGAAACCAGGGAGTTGGTGCTTCCTTCTAGTGGGTGCTAGAGAAACCAGGGAGTTGGTGCTTCCTTCTAGTAGGTGCTAGAGAAAACAGAGAGTTGGTGCTCTCAGCAAGTTGCATCTTGCAAAACAGAGGTTGTAGCCTCACAATGAGTTGGAGCTCACATGTATGATAATGTACAAAATGTAAAGATTACTTATCATTACCAAGAAGAAGAGGTTTTTACCCTTTATGGGTTTCCTTAAGAAATATCTGTCTTTGTATATTTCATATGTGTGACTGATGTGGAATGTTCTATTGCTTACCACCCTGCATTATTGTGATTGTCCTTAAGTGCTCTGCAAAGAATTGAAAATAAATATAATTGTTTAAGCATGGTAACAACTGATTCACCCCCCCCCCCCTCAGTTGTCCAACAATTGGTTGCACTCTAAATGCGGATTTAGTATCGTGGAAACCTCTATTGTTTTTTTATTCAATGTTGTTGTACTATGGACTTCTGGTGAATTGTTTTAAATCTGAAGTTATATGAGGATCTTTTGTCGAAATCAGAATAAAACCCAATTTAATAATAACTTGCAGTATCTTTGTATTTTTGTTAAAGTCTTTGCAATTAATTTTAACTCATTGTGTGTTATCCCTTTTCCTAACCAAAGTTATGCATGTGACTTGGAGCCAGAACCTAGTGCTATTCAAAAGGGCACTAATCGGGGCTCCAGAACTCCAATGCTCCAGAGGTTTCTTAAACTCAACACTCCTTTTCTCTCAAATTTCTGGCCAGACGAACTTGGTCTTAAGCTGAGATAATCGACAGCTATAGGTTCCCCTACCCGACCACTTTCCTTTGAGAAATTTTAAACAAATTAATCTAACGGTCCTTGTTGTTCGCTAGATCTATGGATCTACTTGACTCCAGAACTTTGAAACTTTGGGGTCTTCGTATTACTTAAATTTTATCTCTTAACTTAGCCAGAGAGCCGAATCCTAATTAACTCAGAGATCAACAATCCTTTTTACCTTGCTTTGATCTACGACTAGAAGTAACTTCAGATATTTGACACTTCATAGAGCTGTGTTGCTCTAGATTCCATTCTCCTGGAGTGACATGGCAGCCACATTGTCACAATCGATGATGTGTCACAACAATGAGAGTGACATGTGTCACCTGAATTAGCGCTGATGACATAATCAAAGTATCCAAAATGAGTGCCACGTGTCATCCGAAATCAGTTGACAGGTGGCAGTTGACACGTCAGCTGAGATAGAGTTTGTGAGAATGGGGTTTCGATGCTTCAACACTTCAGGGCTCCGGGCTTCAGAAGTTTTAGCTGTTGCAACTCTCGTTTCCTCCGAATTCACAAAGGCCGAACCCACAGATATGACAGTTTTTGTTTTATCGACAACGATGGTCATGATTAACTCTGGTTTTCAGGAGTTTAGTACTTTTACACCTTAACAACTCCTCCCCACCTCCCGAATGGCTGATTCTCAGAATACTTGGATATACACACACTTGTACCCAATCATTTGATGGTGTTGATTTACTCCATAATTTCGGGACTCTGGGAGTCCCTTAAATTTAACACCATGAATCGAACCTCCAAATTAGGAAGGCTCGTAGATCTAACGACCCAAAATCAATTTCTAGATCTTTGACTGTACTTCACTTTGAGACTTCGGAGCTTCGGGGTTTCTACACTCCTTGTCAACTAACCCGAAGGGCCTTTGTCCTCCCTTCATATGACCAAGAGATATGACCTCAACTCACCTCCTTGAGTGATAATCGACGATCTAATTCAATGGTCATGATTAAATCTATCATGAAGATAGATGGCTAGGAAAGATTGTAGAGTCTAGACTAACATGATGTTTAAACCCTTTCCCTATTTCCGCAATAGAAGTTACTCATTGATAGTGAGATCGATGCCAACCTTCAATCTATTTTTTGGTGAAGATCGACGACCTATGTGGATTGTAGAACCTGAACTGGTGCGATTTTTAACTCAACCCTATGTTTCTGCAATGGCTCCCCATCACCGATCTACCCTTACTGAGATCTGATGGTCGAGACTTGATCAGATGCTGATACGATGATCCTCCTCTGCAACTCCCATATCTAACGACTACTATAGCTTTCTCCTGTGTATCCAACGACTAGAAATCACTCATTGATCTACGGTGTAGATCACTTTGTAGCTTTGGAATTTGGAACTCTCTTAGGGTATTTTAGCTCGGATCCATTGAAGTAGTGAATCCCAAAGGACTTAAGGTTTAACGAGTGAGCATCTCCTATCTGATTGAATGGTTGTGAGGATTCTAACTCCTCACGATCAAATTCTGTCTGTTAATTCCTTTGAAGGGTTTTCAAATCTTGATTTCCTCTTTAGAACCCTGGGCACAATGTTCTTCCTGAGATTGACTTAGAGTTGAACTTCAACACTCCTTAGCGTATCCCTCCTGAGGTCTAGACTCTAACTGTTAAGGGTGTACTTGCGCTTCCCTTGTGTAAAGTTTACACTATCTCTCTTGAGCTCGTACTTCCGAAAGTTATGACCTCTACCGAACTTGAGAGGGTCCTTGTGCAATTTGGGTGATGTATCTTCTGAACCTTGGGCTTTCATGGAACCATCTACTCACTTCTGGAATTGAATCTGGAAGTGTTGCACTGTGTTACTAGAAGAGAAGCTTCAGGCTTCTTACAGAACTTTAACTCGTTCTTAGAACAAACCTTGTTTCGACTACATGTTTATTTTCTTCAGTATCAGCTAGTTCATAAAGTACAGAGTAGGATTATAGTTTCTACCTTGTGATGAGAGATTTTCTCTGTTGTTCTTTTCCTCTTTTAACTTGTAATATAGATCAGATACCTATTTACTTGGTTGTACCCTGTAGGGTGTCACACGTTGAGGAAAACTTAAGTAATTTGAAACTGTCACAAATGATAGATGGATTTTAAGGGAACCATGTTTCACTGTTTAAGGTTATTGCCTTGATTTTACTAAAACTTCTGCTTGTCCTTTAATGAGTAAGGTGCTGAATTATTGAATAGTATGTAATGATGTTATGATGAAATGATTTGTTATCATATTTTCCGTGTTGAAGAAAGGTGGTTAAGAACATTGTAATTTATATTGAATTTGAATGAATTGAAAATATGGGAATTAGACACTTCCTTGTTCCTCAGAAAAGTCACCAGTATTAAGACCTTAAATTGTCAAGATCAATCAGATGAATCCTAGACTTGAGCATTGATTATGTGTCTTGGAAGTCCTAACCTTGCAGGATATGTTAGGTGGGTAGTTTTGTATGTCATCTTATGTTATGTGGTAAAGCCTTCATGCTTAAAGTGATATCTAAATCTGGTTGTGCAATGGAATGAAAGAAGTAGAATGTGTACTACTGATGTATGTTACTATAATGTTTCTTTTGATCTGATGATGTTTATGAATGTTTGAAAAAAAAAATATCTCTTATTGTTTCTCAAGTACTTATGTGAAGTAACAGAGGGGCTATTACACATGGTATTAGAGCAGGTTCAACCTTGTGACATTGGACCATTACACCATCCACTGTGTTACCACCTCATTTGGTTAATTTAAGGGAACTTACTTAGATTTAAATCTCTGGCCTATGTGATTATAGGCCCAACAGTACCTATAAATATGATTATTATTATAGTCCTCCTTATGATTGTCCTCATGGTGATATTTCAGGTTCTATCCCTTCCGAAATAGGAAACTACAATAATCTCTTTTTTCTTAATCTTAATTCAAACATTCTCACATGGAACATACCTAAAACCATTAGAAGATTAAGCAAGCTTAGACTCCTTTCCATCAATGGTAACAAGATCACAGGTATGATTCCTGAAGAAATAGGAAACCTTCATTCCCTTGAATTCTTGTATTTATTTTCAAACAATTTAAGTGGAAATATTCCAAATAACATAGGTCAATTAAAGTTTCTTAACTGACTAGACTTGAGTAGTAATAATATCTCTGGTCATATTCCTTATAATATTAGTGGATTGTCTTCATTACTACATTTGGATTTATCCAAAAACAACATCAATGGTCATATTCCTTATAATATTAGTGGATTGTCTTCATTAGAGTATTTGGATTTATCCAAAAACAATTTAAGTGGACACATTCCTAAAGCTATTAGTGGGAATGTTTTTCTTAATGGTTTATTTCTATCATAAAACTCATTTAGTGGAGATTTCGGCAATATAGACTTTCCACATTCTTTGCAGTGTTTTTCAGCTCATTCTAACTATTTCTCTGGGACTTTGCTAGTCTCTTTCGCTACATGTGAATTGGTGGATTTAAGGAAAAATCACTTGGAAGGTGAGCTCCCTCGCCACGTTGGAAATTTCCAATACTTAAAAGTGTTAAGTATCAGTTATAATAATTTCCATGGTGGTATTCCTCTATCCATCACAAATCTCACACTGTTGCAAGTGTTGGATTTATCCAACAATAAATTCAGTGCAGGAATACCCTCTCATCTTGAGAGACTTAGAGGGTTTACAATCAAAGCATCTTCAAATAGTCAAGAGATCAAAGTACCATTTTCCATTATCATTAAAAGAGTTGACTATACTCTCACATATGTTCTTGCAACAAACACAATAATTGACTTGTTAAGAAATAATTTTACAGGAGAAATCCCTGAAAGAATAGGGAGTCTAAGCAGCCTGTGATTGTTGAATTTATCTGGGAACTAGTTGGAAGGGAAGATACCTGCATCACTCAGTGATATATGTACTCTGGAACAATTGGACTTGGCCCAAAATAATTTGACTGGAGATATTCCTCAAGAGTTCTCTAAATTGTCAATGTTGGTAGTTTTTGATGTTTCATTTAATAGCTTATGTGGCCCAATCCCAACAGGGACATAGTTTTCTACTTTTAATGTAGCATCATTTCAAAAGAATAACTGCTTGCGGGGGTGTCCTTTAAACTCATGCAATGAAAAGAAACCACCATTGGGCACATGAGAAGCCAATAGTGGTAAGAGTAATAATATCAAAGAGGGATGGATAAGTCATTTGGATGAAAAAATGTCATTATTAACATTAGGTAAGGGACTTGGGATTGGATTTGGGGGAGTGGTTTCTATGTTCATATTGTGGGAAAGAGCTAGACATTGGGTGTTGGGTTTACGCCACAATAGATCACAAGCTTTCTATGGAGAATATCGATTCCCTACATAAGAAGAATGTAAAGATGCTTTATTGACAACATCCATTCCCTACATAAGAAGAATGTAAATATGTTTATTGACAATATCCATTCCCTACATAAGAAGAATGTAAATATGCTTTATTGTATATTTGATTATTTCAAAATAATCAATATGATAAATAAAATAATTTCTAACATATCTAAAAAAATAAGATTAAAAAAACATGATTTTTTAGTATGAATCTATCGGGCTCAAACATAGAGTTGAATCCTCCAAGTACCACTATAATCCACATAATGAAGAGCATGATTATCATAAAAAAATGTGTTAACCATTGATATCATAATAATATTTCATCATTTATCTAAATACAACATTTTATAAAAAAATAAACATAAATTGAGTTGAATCCTCCAAGTACCACTATAATTCACATAAGGAAGAGCATGATTATCATTAAAAAAATTTGTTAACCATTGATATCATAATAATATTTCATCATTTATCTAAATAAAACATTTTATAAAAAATAAACATAAACTTAATAAATTAAAATGTGTAATAATAATTCAATATTTATATAAATCAAGACTATATTATAAAGTAAGTTTAAATATCATTGTAATATAATATTTCACCATCATTACTTCACAAGTTATCATTCATCAATTTTCTTATATTTTATTATTTTATATTTAATTTACCATTACTATTATTAAACTTACTTTATACTTATAATTACTTTTTGCTTATTAAATTGTAATGTTGGGACAAATATTACTACCCTACACTATTAAATAGTAATGTTGGGGCAAATATTACAACCCTACTTTTTTTCTTATTAAATTGTAATGTTGGGGCAAATATTACTACCCTACACTAGGAAACTGCAGTAATCTCTCTTTTCTTGATCTTAATTTAAACATGCTCACATGGAACATACCTGAAACCATTACAAGATTAAACAAGATTAGACTCCTTTCCCTCAGTGGTAACAAGATCACGGGTAAGATTCCAGAAGAAATAGGAAACCTTCGTTCCCTTGAATTCTTGTATTTATTTTCAAACAATTTAAATGGACATATCCAAAATAGCATAGGTCACTTAAACATTCTTAATTGGCTAGACTTGGGTAGTAATAATATATCTGGTCATATTCCTTATAATATTAGTGGATTGTCTTCATTACAAAATTTGGATTTATCCAAAAATAATTTAAATGAACATATTCCAAATAACATAGTTCAATTAAAGTTTCTTAATTGGCCAGACTTGAGTAGTAATAATATCTTTGGTCATATTCCTTATAATATTAGTGGATTGTCTTCATTACAAAATTTGGAGTTATCCAAAAATAATTTAAGTGGACATATTCCAAATAACATAGTTCAATTAAAGTTTCTTAATTGGTTAGACTTGAGTAGTAATAATATCTCTTGTCATGTTCCTCATAATATTAATATTAGTGGATTGTCTTTATTACAACATTTGGATTTATCTAAAAACAATTTAAGTGGACACATTCCTAAAGATATTAGTGGGTGTGTTTTTCTTAATGGTTTATTTCTAACAAAAAAACTCATCTAGTGGAAATTTGGGCAATATAGACTTTTCAAATTCTTTGCATTATTTTTCAGCTCACTCTAACAATTTCTTTGGGACTTTTCCACCCTCTTTGGCTACATGTGAATTGGTGGATTTAAGGAAAAATCACTTAGAAGGTGAGCTCCCTCACCACATTGAAAATTTTCAATACTTAAAAGTGTTAAGTATTGGTTATAATAATTTCCATGGTGGTATTCCTCTATCCATCACAAATCTCACACAGTTACAAGTGTTGTATTTATCCAACAATAAATTCAGTGGAGGAATACCTCTCATCTTGAGAGACTCCAGGGATTTACAATCAAAGAATTTTCAGATCTTAGTGATAAAAGTGAAGTACCATTTGTCATTATCATGAAAAGAAATGAGTATACTGTCACATATGTGCTTGCAACAAACACAATAATTGACTTGTCAAGCAATAATTTTACAGGAGAAATCCCTGCAAGCATAGGGAGTCGAAGAATCCTACGATTGTTGAATTTTTCTGGGAACGAATTGGAAGGGCAGATACCAGCATCAGTTAGCGATATATCTACTTTGGAACAACTGGACTTGGCCAAAAATAATTTGACTGGAGAGATTCCTCAAGAGTTCTCTAAATTGTCAATGTTGGCGGTTTTTGATGTTTCATTTAATAGATTATGTGACCCAATACCAACAGGGACACAGTTTTCTACTTTCAGTATAGCATCATTTCAAAAGAATAAGTGCTTGTGGGGGTGTCCTTTAAACCCATGCAATGAAAAGAAACCACCATTGGGCCCAGGAGAAGGCAATAGTGGTAAGAGTAATAATATCAAAGAGGGATGGATAAGTCATTTGGATGAAAAAATGTCATTATTAACATTAGGTATGGGACTTGGGATTGGATTTGGGGGAGTGGTTTCTATGTTCATATTGTGGGAAAGAGCTAGACATTGGGTGTTGGGTTTACCCCACAATAGATCACAAGCTTTCTATGGAGAATATTGATTGCCTACATAAGAAGAATGTAAAGATGGTTTATTGACAATATCCATTCCCTACATAATAAGAATGTAAAGATGCTTTATTGTATATTTGATTATTTCAAAATAATCAATATGATAAATAAAATAATTTGTAACATATGTAAAATAATAAGATTAAAAACATGATTTTTTTTAGTACTTCTCAAACATAGAGTTGAATCCTCCAAGTATCACTATAATCCCATTTTTTCATGCAAAATCAAACCATCACACATCAGATAGAGGTTATCCATAATGACATCTACTCATTATAACCCTAATAAACATAAAAAAAAACCATGATTTTCGTACAAAATAATTAAGTTATCGATGATGACATCCACTAGGTGTAACCCTAATGAACATATGGAAGAGCATGATTATCATACAAAAGAATGTGTTAACCATTTATGTCATAATAATATTTCATCATTTATCTAAATAAAACATTTTATAAAAAAATAAACATAAAGTTGATAAATTAAAATGTGTAATAATAATTCATTATTTATATAAATGAAAAATAGATTATAAGGTAAGTAAGTTTAAATATCATTGTAATATAATATTTCACCATCATTACATCACAAGTTATCATTCCTCAATTTTCTTATGTTTTATGATTTTATATTTGATTTGCCATTACTATTATTAAGCTTACTTTATAGTGTGTTATAATTACTTTTTCTTATTAAATTTTACTACTAGGGCAAATATTACTACCGTACACAATTTTTAGCTACTTCACATGTCATCATTGTTAAATTTACTTTTTCTATATCAAATTTTACTTTATGCCATTGCAAACCTCTAATGAAAAGTAAAGGAATAAATCTTTAAATGGATAAAATAAATTTTTTCTTTGTTTATATGTTCAATTTCTTTGATGTTGAGACATGTGTTAGAGATTTCATCTCTTTGTTATTAAAATATTAATAATATATATAATTATAGTTGATTAGGTAAATACAAATATTGGTTAATGATAAATCTGATTATAACAATATATAAGTGTAGACAAATTAATTTCAAAAAAATGCAATGATAATCTATATTATTTTGTAAGATATTGATTATCATAGAGTGCCCATTTGATTATCTATTTATATATAAATATGTATCACGTATTTTTATAAAAATGATTTTCTATCTAATAAGAGTTCTTAGAAAATTCTTTGTCTTTTGTGTTTTTTTACTACATCAAGTTCATTGCCCCATACTTAATACATAACATGAGTGTATGACACTTCTTGATAGTGTTATGATATTGCCCATATTTTAATGAATTGGGTTGTAACAACAATACACTATACATGTTTAATAATTATTCTTTGTTCTTGTATTCTTTTATATGATGGTTAGGAAACTAATTTAATGGATTAGAGAGAAATTTACAATGCACATATAAGCCAAGTATTTATTTTTGTAATGACCCCTCTGTTACGTCAACAATTAGTGATGTACAAAAGAGGTCAATTATTTTTTGAACAAACGTTAGTATAAGTGAAAATGCATCATAACATCTATTAATAACTACACAATCAATTTCATCACAATCAACTGAAAACAACATCACTATTATTCAATCAACTGTATCTTATAAAGATAACATAAGGAAGCTACTTGCCCAACCTATCCTTCATGGTTAGGACCTCCAAGACACATAAGAAATGCTTAAGTCCAGGATTCATCCGATTGATTTTGACCACTTAAGGTCTTAGGAATGACGACTCTTCTGAGGAACAAGGAAGTATCTAATTCCCATTAATTCAATCATACACCGCTATTCAAAACTAGAATTATCAGCATATTTAACCACCAATTCATCATAGTGCAAATAATAATCTACTCTACTTAATCAATCTTCAAGCAACATTGAGTGTAAATGAGGAAGAGGTTTTTTCATAAAGAATAATAACCTAAAGAGCATAAGTAAAATCTTAGTCTCATGTATATCAACTATGCATCTCCATATTAAGGAATATCTTCTAAGAATATATATCAGAAATTTAAAGACTAAAATTATATATTCATTTGCAAGAAACCACAAGAAGATCAATCTTCTTAAGCAATACATTAACTTTAGATGTTACTTTGCATTATGTATCCAATTTATAAAACTAATAAAAATCAATCATAAATAGAAATTAATAAGAATTCTACTGCTTGCATATCCATTTTAAAAGAACTAAAGGAAGACCCAACAATAATATAAGAATCCAATGTCAACTTACAATTCCATTCAACGATATTAAGGAAGACCAAATCTTATTTCAACCATATGTAAGAATGCAATTGCTATCTTAAAAATTCATTAAAGGAGTTAAGGGAAGACCAATCTTATGCTTAACAATTAAAATATATCATATGCTAAATTACATCTCCAAGTAAAAAAACAAAAGGAGTTCCAGAATCTATCCCCACCCCTGATCCGATGTACAGAAAAATCCAAAATTCGTTCCAGACCTCAATCCAACCCTCCATCCAAACCTTAATATAGCCTTGGATCCAGAACTTCATCTGGCCCTCAATCCATCCCTCCATACAGACCTTAATCTGGCCCTCAATCCATACCTTCATCCGACCCTCAATCCTACACTTGATTCGGTCATGGATCCGACAGTAATTTATGATAATTTAAATTAATTTCAAGTGCAACAAAAATGAATTTTATTAATTATATAGATTTAGAGGAAGGGACAAAAAATTTGATGTAGGGTCTGTCAAGAAGTGGCAGCGACAGGTAAGAGGTGAGTGAACGTGTATATGCCAAGCCATTCAAACAATTACAAACTCACCCTTCTTGGTGTTAACTCTACGAATGTTACCACTGTTTTAAAACATGGAAAATCAATACAAAAACAAATAAATGGAAATGGGAAAACCAAACACGAATAGGTTAAATAAAATTTTTATTTTAATGAGAGACACTGCCATACAAAACTTAATCCGACACCTGATCCAACGCCTGATCCAGAAATAAATTTATGATAAATTCGAATTTAAAAATTATAGGCATCGAATTGATTTTGGAAACGGTTAAGATTAAGGAAAGGACATTAAATCAATTACAGAGGGACTCATGAAACTCATTTATTTTATGTAGCCTCAAATTCATTTCCGAAATAAATCCTAACATGCATAGATTTTTAAAAGTTCAAGCTTCAGAAAGTAAAGATCACTTTACAAGAATACTCAATAACACTTACTGTCAGAACCACAATGATTCTACAGTGAACCAATAGAACACAAAATATGGATTTATAAAATTTAAATACCACGAAAGAGGAATCGAACACTCAATTGGTAAATTTCTGGGTCATTCAAAAGATGGGGCAACAATCGCACAAAGTTACAAAAAATCCAAACACATGAAATAATTAAGCATGGGATTCACTCGGATTTGAGTGATACATTACACAGGAAATTCACCCAACAATAACTCGCAAACTTTCATTTAATAAGTAATGCCTCATATTGTTTTTCTTCCGAAAATGGAAATCAGAAATGAACACGATTTTACCCTTCTCAAAAGCCATATCGAAATTCAAGAACAAGCATCAAAATGAAATCACACAACTACCAATTCGACCCATTTGAAATGAAGAAAGAAAATAGACTCAATGTTAATATTTGACAACATCGTAAAACAAAGTTTTGTTCTTGGAAATTGCAGTTCACATCAGTAAATACAAGGATTATCCATTTTTCCAGGAATTTGCCTATTTTAAAGCCCACTCGTATGCTGGGTACCAATCATTATATAGAAATAAATAAAACTCTAACATATTCAATAGATGAACAATTAACAATGGTCAAGTAAGAAATAAAATGGTTTGTAGAAATGAAAGGACAATCGACAAGAAATTCCAAAACATATTCAATATCCATAATGCATCCAATCGCAATATAAAGAACTAATAACTAAGTTTAAGTTTTGCAATGCATGCCAATGGTAGCGATCAAGAATAAATTGTATCTGGATATATGAATCTATTAGTAGTGATTCAATAATTTCTATCAATCCCAAAAGGAAATCTTAGACAACAATGAACAATAGAATCAAAAGGATTGGCAATATGGAATGGGGCCAACACAAATTTTCCAATTCCTTAGTTGATAGTTGAAATGACGTCACATTCCATAAATTCTTTTATTACACAAAAATCCATCAAGAATTTTACAATTTGATTTCAGAAATAAATTACAGTTACGAAAATAATTCTAGAGAATACCTAAATAAATATATATTTCTAAACTCAAGTAAGAATACCATAACTGAAAACGAATTCATCGGTACCTCCCAGCCAACACTAGGGGTACTCTTCTTCCCACTAATCCCCCCAAACTGCAAACAGGCCAAGCACACAAACCATAAATACTCTAGCTCCAAGCTTGCCTCACAAGGTAGAGCCACCACTCTAGATCAATCTTGGTATCCCAACTCTCACAAGTAAAACTAGTCAAATGATTTTGGCAACATAACTTTACCAATAACTAGTATCCCCCTCTTTCTCATCTAGACCATTTTCTTTATAGGAATTTCCTTTTTGACACATGTCCACATGCACAATTAATTATCTCTTTAATTAAATAAATTAGGTTTATTCATCCTCTCCCCAAGCTACACAAGTAATTACATATTTCATTTTTATTTTATTTTATTTTTGTTTTCTAGTTTGTCCGTGACATGCGAGACTAGCCTGTGGTTGAGAAACTGTGACTCAGTGGCATCTAAGCCATCAAAATCACTCGGGGATCGCACCCGTCCTGAGCCACACCAACCCTTAACATGGCTGGATTTTTTGTCCCCACAGGTTTCGAACTGGTGACTTTAACATCATGGAGTGCCTTAACAACACACTATGTCACCGAATGTCCTACACCTCGGGGACTACATGTTTTATTTTAATTAAAACTCCATTTCCCTCACATTTCCCAAATGTGTTCCTTAAATCGCTCCTAGTTGTCTCTTTATTCCCCCGATTCTCATTTAATGATTGAATCCTTACTATGAGTCTTCTTCTAGTTAGACTAGTGGTAGCTAGACTCTAGATACCATTCTATGTGTACACCTATTCTCTCATGCTTTATTCCTTTCTTATTTTAAAATTTCATTTTGGTAT
>ML796716.1:62731-100844 GCA_009831015.1 Picea engelmannii | reverse complement strand
TCAAACAAAAAGAGTAGGGAAAATTTTAAGGAGCCATACTTATTATAAAGTGTAGAAACCTTGTGAATCTTACTAATTCTTAAAATGCCAACCATAAAATCTTTGGTGATATTTTTGTAAAATATTCAAATTTCTAAGATTTTTTATGGTTTCTATAAAATCTTGGCGATTTTTAGAGTAAAATACTTTTAATCTAAAGAATTTGGGTATTCATTTTAGAAAAAAATGGAATTTCGAGAATCGTTTTTGGGAAAAAACATGGAAAATTAGCCGATGGGAGAAATTCAGGACCTAAAATTTTCCCTGAAAAAGAGAGTTATAAGTTTATATTCACATTTGAGTTTAAGTGTTTGTTAGGGGCATAACCAGATTGATAAAGAACCAAACTTAAAAAAAAGAAAGGACATTGCTACTCAACTAATTAATGCCCATTTCATTAAGATTGAGCTTATTCCTTGAAATCTAGACTATAAGAATGTGAATATCATATTTCAAAGTGTGAATATTAATTCCCCAAAAGTGTCAGTAATAGATTTTAAAAGTGTGAATATTGGATATATATGTGTTTAAATTTTAGCCAAACGTGTGACTATAGGGGTTTGAAGGGTGATTCAATCCGACCAAGGAAGTCTAGTATAAGTAGGGATAATATTACCGATAGGGGTGGAGGTTTATTCCCACTGAGTTATTCTATTTTTCTTACACCTAATTTGGGGTCATGGGATTGGGTGAGTAGGTCCAGTTCCATGCAAAGTGTGGTAGACCCTGATATTTCTATCGTGGGCCATGTGGATTGTTGATTAGAAAGATAGTCTGTAACATCCCGCTCTTGCGAGCACATGTTATCGAAATATTCTTTGAGGACACTTGTGTGCAAGTGATCCGGTTATAGTACATGGTTATTTGTTTCAATTATGGATTTTTATGATTATGTTGATGGTTGTGATTTATTATCATTATATATATATGTATTGACAGATGTTATTGACGAGTTTACATGAGTGCGAAGGACACATGCTAGTTTTGGGATGTCGCTAGCATCATTGGACCTCCTTGGACTCTGGATTGAGTCAAGGAGAGGACTGTATTGGTTTGAGTATTTAATTTATGCATATGTGACATATGATTGATTGTAGTATGATTATGTATATGGATCAGTGATAGTGTTTTGTTAATGAATGTAGGCTGATGAATGCTTGCTAATCTGACTCACATAAAGAGTAAAGGGGCCATGCACATAAACTAGATACTAAGGGAGAGGTGTGGCGACATCCTTATCACATTCTACTAGCACTCTCGTCGTGGCTCGAATTGTAGGTTAATGATTACCTAGTTCGAGATTTCCACGATGTTGTGAGGGAAGACTGAGATAGTTTCTCATGAATATTCTGAAGGGCGTGAAATAAGGCTGAGTCCTTATTCCTTAGAATCCCTTAGTCTCTCACAAGGTCACCTGAATGGAGTGCTAACTCTAAGGGTTTGAAAACTACCAAAACTAGTCAAGGGCACGTTCCTGGAAAACTGCAGAGTGTGTCTTGAAGGGCACATCGTGTAAATAAACTTGCATCAACGAATCTAGGTGGCCTAGAAAACCATGAAGGAATAATTTTAAACCTTGAAAATCTTTAGACCTTATCATATACAAATAATTAATGAGTAATTTATCAATTATAAATTCAAATAAGGGTCTAAGCCTATTCAAAGAAATTAAGCATGTTAGCACTCTGTAAATTTGTTTGGCTGATAAACAAACAACAGAGGTAACCTACAAACCAACTTTAGAGTTGGGTACTAGCCTACTCAACTCAGAGAGGGCTCTCTCATGTCACTTGGTGTTTCTTTGTCAATCAATGGCTAGGTTTGTTTTTTTGGGGGGGTTTTGTAAATTTGCTAGCAAGGAAGGGGAGGGACACTTAGGGATATGGAGTCAAAATTCTGAAAATGAATGAAAAAACTGACTGGCCAGTAGGACTCTCCAGAGGATAAAGGCTAAGTGAGGTGATGAATCTGAGTTATAAATTGTAGTTTGTAGAGTGTAAGAAGAAGAAGAAGAAGAAGAAAAGTAACTGCATCAGAGCATTAATGAAATGAATTCTAAATTAGTTAGGAAGGACTTAACACAATTTAAATTGCTTAAACCAAGAGAATCATAAGATGAATTTTGGGCCTTTAAACTATCCAATTTAAATAGAAGATAGTGTGAATGAAATTAGAAACATGGGAAATACATACAAGGAGAGAAGAAAAAATTCATATCACCACCATTAGAATCTTTTCATAGAGACTTCAAAGGCTTCTGCATATGTATTCAATTCAGCTCTAGAAAATTACAATTGAGTTCCGAACAAATAAAATGGTGCCCTTGCACTTCTGCCAAAATTAATACATTTGGAACTTCTAATATTTATACAATTCAAGTTCCTTCAGTTAGAAACTGATTACAATAGCTGAACCGAAATGTTTCAGCTTCTAAAACTGATTACAATAATTACAACAGACAATTTCGGTATGGGAACCGATTACAATCATTAACAAAAAAATGTTTTATGATCCAACTTCCGATTCCTCTGAAGCTTCAGATTCTTCTTTTGCCACTTGTTCTATTTTGGTCTTTTGTCTGATCTTCCATATTCGACGACACTTGGACATCATCTGCTAGATCCTGGAAAATTGCACTTTGTTTTACCCAACCACACTATCTCCTTCCATTGCAAGTCATAAGGGATATCATAGTCCATCATTTCTTTGATTAGGATCTTCAGGTCAATGCAAGAGGCATATGTCATGACTGGTAGTCCAATCTTCACTTTTTTGAACTGATTCAAAATCTCAAAATCTGTAGTCAAATGTTCAACGAGGGTTTCTCCTTTCAAGTTTTCTTCGAGACTTTCAAACTTGGAGTGATCCATTCTACATTGAGTAAGGTGAGATTTGTATTCCTCCTGATCATATAATTTTCCTTTTCCATCCCAAAATGGTGGGAGGCCTTTAATGAACAATTCTTTAAATAGATCCTTGAATTCTTGTACACTTTGCTCCATCTGTATGGCCTTAATTTGGACTGATTTTAGCAGGTTATGTTTGGCAATGACCCTTCTGGCCCAGATGATCAGTGTACTTCTATATTTGATTCCAATGGTCTGAAGTTCTATAGTAGGGATGGAGTTTAGCAGGTTTATGGAATTTTGGGCCCACTCTAATGGTTTCTTTGCTAGGGTCTCATTTACAACAGTGCACCTTCTTCTGGCTGTGATGGCCATGCTATCTTTACCATTGATGAAGTTTAAATACACTCTAAAATTGGCAGCCTTAACAACTATAGAAACCCAGATATTGTGTTTGGCTCCTTTCAACAGTCCTTTGTCCCTCAATCTTATTTTCAACTTGTCTATCTTCTCCTGCAAAAATTGATTCTCCTTTTGAAATTGAGCCATCCTTTCATTCTTTGCTTTCATTTCCTATTTCAATTTTTCTGTCTCCCTTTAACCCCTTGATTTCTCCGACCTTTAGGCTAACTTGTCACATATCCTGGACAATTCCTTTAGTTCTTGGAGAAGCTTCTGCAGTAAGAGGTACAACTACAACCATGTTCAATAATTCTATTTATCCTTACGTCCAATCACCTTTTATTTTTCTAGCTGTAATACCCTAGCCTGGTAGTTCAATGCCTCTTGTCAAAATGCTTCTTTTTCTTGTTCTAGAGAAACAAGTTTTCCTGTTTGTGGATGCTCTATGGAAGGCATTTTCATTTTTTTCTTTAAGTTTTGAATAAGCTTGTCCTTTTCATCTAATGAGGATTTCACCCCTTGAGGGACTTTAGATTCTATCCTCTTGACCTGAGTTTGCCAAGCTCTGTTGGATGCCTTTTCTTGCCTCAACTGCCCTTCCAACTTTATTGCATAAGATGACAACTTTGAATTCTTCAAGATTAGACACAAATAATATAAATACAACATATCACTGGTATTCATGTGGAATTTTACTTTTTTTGGAGCACTGATGTTTTCATACTTTATCTTGATCTCAGGTACCTTGTCTTCGTATGAAACTACTATATTAAAGGTTCTCTTCTCTATATCTCTTACTGTGAACAGAGAAGGCTTGTGCTGATAAATATTTTCCACTTCAGGGACTAACTCCCTCATTTCACCCATATCCAAGTTTCCTTTCTCAACATATTGTTTTGCGAGATCTTCTTTAGATTGATAAGCTTCTCCAAATGTCTTATCAAAGATGTGCTTTTTGCTACTGAAAGTTCTTGAGCTGCCTTCACTTTGGAGCTTGCTTCCTTTTTCAACCTCTACAGTGTTGGTGCCACTCTCCACCATATCCATATTCACTTGTTCTTTAGGCACTTCCTCCTCTAGATCCACCATCTATGGGGATTGTGTCATCTTCATCTTCTTAGGGGAATTCTGCGAATCACTGGTGCCTAGGGCCTTTGAACTACTTCTCTTGCTGTAAACACTTACTTTGGGGACTTTAACTATCAACTTTTGAGGATTTTGTTGTGTTTGATCTTTTTACAGGGTTGCCTCCACTTGCTGTGTTTGAGTTGTTTGCAAAATTGCTTCCATATCAACACAGACTTCAATATTTGCCAATTTTTCAAAACCCTCAACATGTTCATGCTCATAAGGGGCATGTTTGTTCATCAGTATTCATTTGGATATGATATAATGTGGATCATATATTCTTCCTTGTAGCTATGCAAATCCAGACTCTTTGAGATTTTCCTAGATCTGAGATAAGCATGATCTAGTCTTGACAATGAAAGGTCCAATGATGAAAGAGAATTTGAGGTTGGAGGCTTTGTGCAATTTCAGGAAATGCTCTGTCTTTGATATGATTCTTTGCCCGATGAATTCAAGGGAAAATACTCTAGGTGTTAGAAAAATAGGCAGAAGATAGAGGGATTCATGATAACCATAAACCTAGACCACTGTTGAATGCATGAACAATACCTAGTCCCCCACTCTATTTTCTAAATTTGGCTATAAATAGCCCCTCATGTCATCTAGGACTCTTGATAGGATGGTGTTGAAAATAAAACTATAAACCCTGGACATGAATTTGTTGATGAAGATAAACAATGTGATCCTCTTACATTCAGTTGATATGAATGCTTCTTCAGGAAATTCTCTCTTATTTGTTTCTAGGAAAATATTCAACAAGTGTGTGTAATACCTGAAATGTCTTAGTGATAAAAAATTCACTAATTGTTTGTGGATATTATCAACTATGAATGTATCGAAACTAACATAGACTGACAGACTTGACTTTGAATGAAAGAATGCCAACAGGAAACCCAACATGACCTCGACCACATGCTTGTCATTATCTAGACCTAAAATTTGACTGAACAGAGAACATACCCATTTGACCTCAATAACCATGATACTCACACTCATTGGCAAAGGAAAACTTTTTGAAAAATGCTCTGGTTTGAAAATTGTCTATAAAAATAGATCTTTGACTTATGATGGACACTCCCTGATGCAGGAGCATCGCCAACACATCAAGTGAGCCAGCGCGGAAGCGGAGGACAGCTGGACAAGCCAACACAAATTTTGAAAACACTTTAGAATTGTTGCGCAAATCTTAAATGAACCATTAAGATGAGGCACACTTGTATATTGTAAATGGACCTTAAGCAGATAGCTCTCATCCTTAGTAGGTAGATGATATTTAAAATAGTTAATGTAAAGTAGATATAATTTAATTCTAGACTATATAGTTGTAGAGCGCAAGAGGGAAACAGGATATAGACACCCTCATTGTGCATTGTAACATTATTCAGAAGCATTTTGAGCAAGAAGAAGCAGAGAGCTGTGTCAAAACACCCATGTATAGACATTTGAATTAATAGAAAGCTTTGATTCAAATTCATGGTTTGTGTTGTTCTCTGTGTATTGGTGCTGAATGATAGGCTCATGAACATTTTCTTCCTGTTATACATTTTATTTTATATGCTGTGTATGTGATTTCATGTATGAATTGAAGTCTAAGAGGGAGATGGAATGAGTTTCAATTGTTTCTCTATTTGAGCCAGAGAATTCCTACAAGGAGTGTAGTTGAAGTGTCTGCAAGGAGTGCGTTGACAGAGGGTTCAGATAGAGATAGTTTTTGTTCTCATTCATCTAGAAGTGCAGTTGGGCATAGGAGCCATGCAAGGAGTGCGCGGGCTGGGTAAAAGTCTCAGGGTTGCAAACCTGAGTGAAGCATTTGACAGACTGCTGCTGCAGGTGTGCGCAGAGTCAAGTGACTTCAACACTTCGATGTTGTTGAAGGTTTGCCGCAAGGAGTGCATGCAAGAGTTTTCTTGAAGGACTTGAGGTCATGGGGAAAAGCTAAGGAGGGATAGGACCTTCGAATTTGTTGAAGGACAGCATAGAAAAGTTGTGCCTTGAAGGTTGGCAAGAAGCGTCGCAAGTTTGCACGTAGGTGGATAAGTTCTGTGGAAGAACACTTAGTCATTTCGTGGATTGCATAAGGAAGAACGGACGGTTGATATCTTCCAGGGAAAATCAATGAATCACCATGAGTCGTTGGATCTCGTGGGGGTGTAGGGGGATACTGCAGATATTCCCATAGTGTTTAAAGCTCAGAAGGGGCAGAGCCGTTGATCCAAGCCAGCCAGGGGTGTTGGATTATTCGCGAAATCGCCTATCGGGATTTCGTAAGAAAGGAATCGAAGATTTGGTAACGGGAGTCGCAAAATTGCGATACGTGATATCCCGATGGCTACAAGTACAGTGTGGTGCCATAGGAGTTGGTGGTGGACAGGTAGCACACTGTATCAGAATTCGGGAAACGTAAAGTGCCGAAACATTGGTAATTAGGATTCGCGATCCCGCGAAGTCCAAAATCCCGACGAGGTGATGGGACCATTGAAAAGTCAAAGCCGCGAGCTCATCGAAGTTTCGGCATATCGGGACTCAGGAGTCGAAGAACCGAGTTGCTCGACACCATGAGTGCCGAGATCCCGATAGAGAAATTCTCGACAAAGGAACGGAAGGGTCAGCGTTGACTCATATCGGGTCTTGGAGATTCGAGAGTCCTACGCTCGATCACTGACCTCGCAAGGTTGTGAAGTCCGATTCCCCGATAAGTAAATAGAGGGGGAGTCACACAAAGAGATCCGTGGGTACTGATTTCCCGATAGGGAAATAACAGGACCGGTTAGTGTTCTTCGGGTCGAGGAAAGAGAAGATCCTGTGAGCAGGCATGCCTGCGGGTGTGACACTGCGTCAGTTTGGTATTAGAGCTTCAGATTCTTGTCTGTATATTTCAGGCGAGGAAGGCATAAGAGGTAAGGAGTACTCTGATACACAACGTCAAGTGGTATCAGAGCTAAGACAAATTGTTCTTTGCTTTCTGTAGCAGAGAAGAGGAGAATTCACCATGCCGCCAAGGAGAGATAGGTAGTCACCTAATCCAGAGGATAGGGAAGTGTAGAGAAGAAGAGGCAGGAAGATAACTGATCCAGCCATAGAGAGACAGATGAGAGACCTCCGAGCGAGACTCAAGGATATGGAGACAGCGCAAAGACGCACAGCTAGTGCAGGGGATATGAGTGATTCCGATAGTGAAATATAAGCTGAACAAGAGGAGGAAGTTATAGCCGGAGATGCATCAAACGAGCGTTTGATCAAAGCTATTGCTAGGATGGGTGCAAGAGCGAAGATGGACATTCCAATTTACGAGGGAAACTTGGATGCAGAGGAGCTACTAGATTGGATTAGAGCTCTGGATACTTACTTCGACTACGAAGATGTCGAAGAGGACAAGAAAGTCAAGCACGCTGTTACACACTTAAAAGGACATGCAACATTGTGGTGCGATGAACTACAAGCCGACAGGCGCTACAAGGGCAAGCAGAAGATCAAGAGATGGGACAGGATGATCGTGAAGATGAAGGCAAAATTCATCCCCAAGGATTATCAAATTAATTTGTTTAGGAGAATGCAGAACTTGAGACAGAAGCTGATGACAGTGAAAGAATACACTGAGGAATTCTATCGACTAAACATCAGGGCAGGTCATCGGGAGAGCGATGATGAAAAAGTTGCCAGATACATGAATGGCCTGAGATATGATATCCAGGATGATATGAGCATGGTAACCATCCAAATGGTGGAAGATGATTATCAGATGGCTCTGAAAGCTGAAGAGAAGTTGAGTCGAAAACAGAGTCAGAGGGGTCGAAGCAGAAGTCAGCCCAGAGGCAAAGCAGTTGCCCAGGACAAATACCAGAAGCCCAAGGAGGAATGGAAGAAACCTCAGACTCGTGCAGAGAGAGGTGGAACCTCACAGCGGGGGCCATATGTTGAACAGAGAGGGAAACATAGTGAACAGAGAGGAGATTATGCTGACAACAACACTTTTCCTCGTACTAGAGGTAGAGGAAGAGGAAGAGGTGGAGTAATCACATGCTTCACATACGGACATTGGGCACAAGTCTTACGAGTGTCCAAAGAAAAAGAAGGACATTGGAGAAGCTCACATCACCGAATCATAGAGGCGGGATGTTGAGGCCGAAGACGCTGAAGGCGAAAGATCGTTCATGATGTGAAAAGTCCTTTTGACACCCGAGAAGGAGGTGGAAAGTTCAGTCCAAAGGAACAGACTCTTTAGGACTGTTTGCAAGACCAACGACAGGGTATGCAAGGTCATTGTAGATAGTGGTAGCATGGATAATCTTGTATCTACGGAGATGGTAGAGAAGCTGGAGCTAGAGACGACTGATCATCCAAGCCCATACAGAGTTTCGTGGCTACAAAAAGGACACCAGGTAACTGTTACTAAACAATTCTTGGTTGAATTCAAGATAGGTGGATATAATGATAAGATCTTATGTGATGTTATTCCCATGGATGTTTGTCATCTATTTCTAGGTAGACCATGGCAATATGACAGAAATGTGATTCATGATGGGAGAATGAACACATACACCCTAGAGAAAAATGGGAGGACACACATGTTGCTTCCGATAAAGGATAAGGAGGTGAAGCTAGAAGTAAGCAACACAGTACTTCTCATGAGTGGAAAGGAACTTCTTACCGAGGTTAAGAAGAAGGAGGATCCACAATTCTTTGTGGTCAGGAAGCCGCGGATTTTTCTGACTAGTACAAGAGTGGATGATTTACTGGATGAAGTTTAGGAACTGCTGGAAGAGTTCGCTGACATTATAGTGGATGAACTATCTCGTTCGTTGCCACTGGTCAGGAATGTGAGTCATCATATTGATCTCATACCAAGAGCCAATTTGCCAAATAAAGCCATGTACATATTGACGCCACAGGAGAATGAGGAGGTTAAAAGGCAAGTCCATGAGTTGTTGGACAAAGGGTTAGTCAGCGAAAGCTTGAGTCCGTGTGCTGTTCCAACAGTACTCAGTCCGAAGAAAGACAGAGGCTGGAGGATGTGTACTGACTCGAGGGCGATCAATAAGATAACCATCAGGTATAGGTTTCCATTTCCAAGAATGGATGATTTGATGGATTGCTTGAGCGGAGCAAGGTACTTTTCAAAGATTGATTTGAAAAGAGGATATCACCAGATTCGCATGAGAGAAGGCGATGAATGAAAGACACCATTCAAAACAACTGAGGGCTTGTATGAATGGCTTGTTATGCTGTTTGGATTAACAAATGCACCAAGTACCTTTATGAGGTTGATGAACGAAGTCCTGAGGGAGTTCATCGGGAAATTTTTCATCGTATAATTGGATGACATACTGGTTTATAGTAAATCAGTGGCAGAGCACTTGAAGCATTTGGCTAGAGTGATGCAGAAACTACAGCAGGAGAAGCTGTTGATTAATATGAAAAATTCCTCATTCATGAAGACATAACTCATTTATTTGGGATTTGTTATTTCGGAAAATGAGTTGAGGATGGATCCGGATAAGGTGGAAGTGATCATGAATTGGCCATCACTGAGGAATGTATTCGAGGTGAGAAGTTTTTATGGTTTGGCTAGTTTCTACCGAAAATTCATCAGGAATTTCAGTGGAATTAACGCAGCGATGATGGATACAGTGAAGAAGCGGCATATGTCTTTTCACTGGATAGAAGAAGCTGAAAAGAGTTTCAATCTGTTGAAAATGAATATCATGGAACAACCGGTTTTGGTGTTGCTGGATTTCCAGAAAACATTTCAGGTGAAATGCGATGCAAGCAGATTTGCAATCGGGGCAGTCTTGAGTCAAGAAGACAGGCCGATAGCATATTTCAGTGAGAAGCTGAATGAAGAGAAATTGAAATACTCCACGTATGATAAGGACTTTTATTCTATCATACAAGAATTAAAGAAATGGAGGCATTACTTGATACCCAAAGAATTTGTATTGTACAGTGACAATCATGCACTGCAATTTGTGACTCAATAGGAGAAGTTGAATCAGAAACATGTAAAATGGGTTGAGTATATGCAGAATTTCACATTTGTGATTAAACATATTTCTGGTACTGCTAACAAAGTTGCTGATGCTTTGGGCAGGAAGTGTTTGCTGTTGCAGGAGTTCAGAGTCCACACTTTAGGTTTTGATGATCTCAGGAATATGTACGCAGATGATCCAGATTTTCAGGAAGCGTATGAAGCAGCTGAGAATCCAGTTCTCAGAGACAGAAGCCCATGGATAGAATACATGCTCCAGGAAGGATTGTTGTTCAGAGGCAATCAACTGTGTATTCCGAAATGCTCCATGAGGGAGAATCTGTTGAAGGAGAAACACAGTGGTGGATTGGTAGGACATTTCGGTCATGACAAAACATTCGCAAAATTGAATGAGTCATATTTTTGGCCGGGAATGCCAGCGGATGTCAAAATATTTGTAGACAGATGCAAAATTTGCCAGCATTCGAAGGGAAGAAAGCAGAATGCGGGTTTTTATCAACCGTTTCCCATACCAGAAAGGTCGTGGGATGCGATAAGCATGGATTTTGTATTGGGGTTGCCAAGGACACAAAGAGGTGTTGATTCAATCTTTGTGGTAGTGGATAGGTTTTCCAAGATGGCACACTTCATTCCATGTTAGAAGACCAGTGATGCAACTCACGTTGCAAATCTGTTCTTCAAAGAGGTCATTTGACTTCATGGGTTGCTGAAAAGTATAGTTTCGGACAGAGACACGAAATTCATAGGGAATTTTTGGAGGACCTTATGGAAGAAGCTGGGGACTAATTTGATGTTTAGTTCAGCTTATCATCCTTAGAAGGATGGATAGACGGAAGTGGTCAACAGAATTCTGGGAGACTTGCTGAGAATATTGGTGACAGAGCACCACAGTAGTTGGGACAATATATTACCACAGGTAGAATTTGCGTACAATGACTCAGTAAATAGGAGCACATGCCAGATTCCATTTCAGGTTGTTTATGGCATGCAGCTGAGGCGAATTTCTGAACTGAGAGATTCAGGACAGGCTGCTACTAGGAGCGCTAGTGCAGAGGAATTCGCTGAGGCGATGAAGGAACTTCACAGCCAGGTGAAGGAGTGGTTGCAGAATTCAAGTTAGGAATACAAGCGCAGAGAAGATCAACATCGGAGACAACTTTAGTTCGAGGTTGGTGATCTGGTTCTGGCACATTTGAGGAAAAAAAGGTTCCTAAGAGGAGCATACAATAAGCTGAAGATGAAGAAAATCGAGCCATGCAAGGTCTTGAGAAAATTTGGGGACAATGTTTATGAGATTGAACTACCCGATGGGATCAGAATTTCTCTGGTATTCAATGTCTCAGATTTGTACCCATATAGAGCTGGAGAAGCAAAGACTGGAGATGAACAACCAGCGATCCAGTGGATGAAGCAAATGCCAGTTGCAGAGAAGCCACATATGGAATGCATACTAGACAAGAGAGTGAGTAAGAGGACCAGGCGAAAACAATATTTTGAGTATCTGGTCAAGTGGAAGAACCATCCAGTTGAAGATGCCAGCTGGGAGACTGAAGCTGAGATACAGAAGCATGGACAAACCGTGCAGGAGCTCATGGACAAAATCCCATGAAAGTTTTCAAGCGAGGGAGTATGATGCAGGAGCATCGCCAACACATCAAGCTAGCCAGCGCGAAAGCGAAGGACAGTTAGACAAGCCAGCACAAATTTTGAAAACACTTTGGAATTGTTGTGCAAATATTAAATGAGCCATTAAGACGAGGCGCACTTGTATATTGTAAATGGACCTTGAGCGGATAACTCTCGTCCTTAGTAGGTAGATGACATTTAAAATAGTTAATGTAAAGTAGATAGAATTTAATTCTAGACTATACAGTTGTAGAGCGCAAGAGGGAAATGAGATATAGACACCCTCATTGTGCATTGTAACATTATTCAGAAGCATTTGGAGCAAGAAGAAGAAGTGAGCTGTGTAAAAACACACATGTACAGACATTTGAATTAATAGAAAGCTTTGATTCAAATTCATGGTTTGTGTTGTTCTCTGTGTATTGGTGCTGAATGATAGGCTCATGAACGTTTGCTTCCTGTTATACATTTGCTTTTATATGCTGTGTATGTGATTTCATATATGAATTGAAGTCTAAGAGGGAGATGGAATGAGTTTCAATTGTTTCTCTATTTGAGCCAGAGAATTCCTGTAAGGAGTGCAGTTGAAGTGTCTGCAAGGAGTGCGTTGATAGAGTGTTCAGATAGAGATAGTTTTTGTTCTCATTCATCCAGAAGTGCAGTTGGGCATAGGAGCCGTGCAAGGAGTGCATGGGCCGGGTAAAAGTCTCAGGGTTGCGAACCTGAGTGAAGCATTTGACAGACTACTGCTGCAGGTGTGCACAGAGTCAAGTGACTTCAACACTTCGACGTTGTTGAAGGTTTTCCACAAGGAGTGCATGAAATATTTTTCTTGAAGGACTTCAGGTCATGGGGAAAAGCTCAGGAGGGATAGGACCTTCGAATTTGTTGAAGGACAGCATAGAAAAGTTGTTCCTTGAAGGTTGGCAAGAAGCTTCGCAAGTTTTCACGTAGGTGGATAAGTTCTGTGGAAGAACACTTAGTCATTTCGTGGATTGCATAAGGAAGAACAGATGATCGATATCTTCCAGGGAAAATCAACGAATCACCATGAGTCGTTGGATCTCGCAGGGGTGCAGGGGGATACTGCAGATATTCCCATAGTGTTTAAAGCTCAGAAGGGGCAGATTCGTTGATCCAAGCCAGCCAGGGGCGTTGGATTATTCACGAAATCGCCTATCGAGATTTCGTAAGAAAGGAATTGAAGATTTGGTAACGGGAGTCGCAAAATCGCGATATGCGATATCCCGATGGCTACAAGTACAGTGTGGGGCCACAGGAGTTGGTGGTGGACAGGTAGCACACTGTATTGGAATTTAGGAAAAGTAAAGTCCCAAAACATTGGACATCAAGATTCGCGATCCCGCGAAGTCCAAAATCCCGATGAGGTGACGGGACCATTGAAAAGTCAAAGCCGCGAGCTCATCAGAGTTTCGACATATCAGGACTCGGGAGTCGGAGAACCGAGTTGCTCGACACCATGAGTGCCGAGATCCCGATAGAGAAAGTCCCGACAAAGGAACGGAAGGGTTAGTGTTGACTCATATCAGGTCTCGGAGATTCGAGAGTCCTACGCTCGATCATTGACCTCGCAAGGTTGTGAAGTTCGATTCCCCGATAAGTAAAGAGAGGGGGAGTCACGCAAAGAGATATGTGGGTGTAGATTTCCTTATAGGGAAATAGAAGGACCGGTTAGTGTTCTTCGGGCCGAGGAAAGAGAAGATCCTGTGAGCAGGCGTGCCTGCGGGTGCGACACTGCGTCACTCCCTATAAACCCTAATTATATTTTCTTTCTCAAATGGTTTAGACGCTGCGAAGAAACACTTTGGTATGCCAAGGGCACCTCGAATTGACAGACTCTCTACACTACACATGACCTCAAACCCTTGTTTATTGACGATGAATTTTTCTTCCTATGAATACTGCTCTGCACACCAACCTATGAACTAGGGAAAAGGGAATGCAACCTCGACAACATAAGGGACTATAGTGGCTTGGATTTCTTTAAGGAAAGGTATATGCTTCCCTAGATTATCAGACAGATTATCTTTGGACACGGAGATGGGCGAAATGGTGATTTCAGTGTCGAACATATCTGAATCTCGATCAATTAGGGCTTCTTCGTTCGACATCGATGTTAACGATTAAATTCGCAATCAAGTTTGGCCCGCAAAGTGTTGCTAAAGCCTATTATTATAAAAGATAAATAATACTAGTAGGTTGGACCCCTTGTAGATTGGAGATCAAGTCTGATAATTATTCGATGTTATGTTACTGCTCGACACTACTTTCATAGTTGACAATATCTTGTTTTAATGGATAATGGAGCAGGCATATTATACAGGGCTCCCTTGTTGTCCCAAGATCAAGTATCACCGAATTGTTCACGGTTATCATTGTTGACTGTTCTTGTGACACCTAGAACGAACACATGTTAGCAACAACGAAAGAAAAGAAACTAAGGAAGAAACTTCCCTATGCTAACATGATATACTATATGCTTTAAAAAGTTTGTGGAAAATCCTAGCTAACATAGGATAACCATACGAGTTATGGAAGTTGTATATAGCATAGTTGGTATTTGTTTCTGCATATTAAATGTGGTAATATGTGATATGGGTGGTGCTCTTCGACATTAAAGGTTGATGGTTCAAGGTGGATGATTGTTTGATTAGTAGCTGGCACGTACTAAGAATTGAATGAACTGGAAATAGGTAAGTGGTGTTCATTTACTGTAGATCATTTTCACTTCTACCGCTATATGCCACCCTAGTCAGGCCATCATCGAAACATCACTGTCGTGGTTATGCTCCAATTTTTCAGCAATGAGGAACTGCTCAGCCAACTCACATTTTAAAGACATTTGATTACATGTACGTTCATTTTTTAGCCCTTCATGAATCTACTCTGGTTATGAAATGGATTTTGGCTCAAGTGTATCCTCTGTGCTTTCCTTGAGTGTTGTGACTGTGTAAATGGTTTTGTGATGAAGTAGGGATGATTCTCTTTGAAATGGTATTGAGGTAGTAGCATTACTGGTTATCTTGGGTGTTGGATGTCACAAGAGATCCCTGTTATCTTAGATGATTTACTTAGAAGATCCTTGTTGGTCTTGGTGAGCTATTTTCATGCTTTCCCATTGTTGTATCCAGTCTGTGGGTTTTTATGGGGTTTAATGATTGAAGCGTTCGTGTCACCATGCATTGTACATGTGTGCAGTTGGTTGTTTCTCACCACTAGAGGTCACGAAGTGAGTTTCATGTTCTTACTTGGAACTGTTCTCACTTCTGTGTGGAAGTTGTTGAGCAAAGGGCATGGGGGTTATCCAACGAATCCTGGCTAACTTGAACCTATGGACTCCTCCTGAGCTTAGAACCCTTTTGTTACACTGCAGTAACTTCCCTTCTCCTCCGTGAGATTTGATGGCTCACAGGACTTCGCGAAATCTCCTTAGAGACTTCTGACCATTCAATATCTCCTTGACTACTCCTGCGAAATGAGATAAGTATTCCTCCACGAAAACTTGTCCACTCGCACCACAAACTTGCAACGCCTACTAAACACTTAATTGCACAAGATTCCTATGCATCTCTTTGGCGATTACTCGAAGGTCCTGTACCTCCTGAGATTTCTCTTAGCTTCGATTCTTAAAGAAGACTCTTGCACACACTCCTTGCAACAACTTTCAAAACACTTCAAGTGTTGAACTTCTTTTCGACTCTGCGCACACCTGCGGCAACAATCTTTCAATACTTTACTTAGATTTTTAAAACTCTGAGACTTCGCTCAGCCTACACACTCCTTGCACAACTCCTGTGCCCAACTACACTTCCGAGTGAATGAGAACAAAAGATATCTCTTCTGAGCTTTCAGAGACAAACCTTTGAACACTTTGTCGACGCACTCCTTGCGGAAAATTCAACTGCACTCCTTGCAAGAACTCTTGCTCAGATAGAGAAACAACTGAAACTCATTCCTCTTACTCTATCTCTCTCTCAGATTTCAGACATTCAACAAGAGATCATTCATACATAGCCTAAAAGCAATTGCATGACAGAAAGAGTAAAACATTCACGAGCATAACATTCAGAAATGCATACACCGAGAATATATGAACACCATGAGTCTAAATCAAAGCCTTCCTTGTATTAATTCAGAACTTCTGTACATGGAGTCTGCTACACAACTCTCTTCTTCTTCTCTATTCTCTTTCTAATGTTCTTCCACTACTATACAATAATACAATGAGGGTGTCTATATCCGTTTCCCTCTCTCATTCTAAAACTGTCTAATCTACACATTCAATTCTATCTACTTACATTCATTAACATAAATGTCTTCACCTAACATAGACGAGAGCGATTCGCTCAAGGTCTGTTTACAATATGGGAGTATGCCCTTCCTTAATTGCTACATTAAGTTTGGCGCATCCATCTTTAAAAATATTTAAATAATTTTATCATATGTCAAAATGCGTTGGCGCCTGTCCCACGCTCGCTTGATGCTGGTGATGCTCCTGCATCATACTCCCTCACTTGAATATTTTCATGGGCTCCTGTCCATGAGCTCACACATGGTCTGTCCATGCTTCTGTATCTCTGCTTTGTTCTCCCAGCTGGCATCTTCAATTGGATGGCCCTTCCACTTGACCAAATATTCAAAGTATTGATTTCGCCTAGTATTTTTGCTCACTCTTTTGTCTAGTATGCGCTCCATTTGCGGATTTTCTGTAACTGGCATTTGTCTTCACCACTGCACCTTTGGCTGTTCATTTTCTGTCCCTGTTTCCTCAGCTCTATATGGGTACAAATATGAGACATTGAATATCAGAGAAATTTCGTCCCATTGGGTAATTCAATCTCGTAAGCATTTGCCCCAAATTTTTTCAAGACCCTACATGGTCCGATTTTCTTCATCTTCAATTTATTATATGTTCCTCTCAAGAACCTTTCCTTTCTCAGATGTGCGAGAATCAAGTCACCAACCTCAAACTGAAGTTGTCTCCTGTGTTGATCTTCTCTTCGTTTATACTCCTGGCTTGAATTCTGCAATCGTTCCTTCACCTGGCTGTGAATTTCCTTCATCGCCTCTGCAAAATCTTCTGCACTAGCGCTCCTAGTTGCAGTCTGTTCTGGATCTCTCAATTCAAAAATCCCTCTTGGTTGCATGCCATAAACAATCCGAAATGGACTCTGCCCCATGCTTCTGTTAACTGAGTCATTATATGCAAACTCTGCATGTGGTAATATGTTGTCCCACTGGCTGTGGTGTTCTGTCACCAAACTCCTCAGCAAGTCTCCCAGACTTCTGTTCACTGCTTCAGTCTATCCATCCATCTAAGGATGATAAGCTGAATTGAATGACAAGTTAGTTCCCATCTTCTTCCATAATGTCCTCCAGAAGTGTCCTACGAACTTCATATCTCTATCCGAAGCTATTCTTCTTGGTAAGCTATGAAGTCGAATGACTTCTTTGAAAAATAGGTTCGTAATATGAGTTGCGTCATTGGTTTTCTGACATGGAATAAAATGTTCCATTTTGGAAAGTCTATCCACCACCAAAAAGATTGAGTTGAACCCTCTTTGTGTCCTTGGCAATCCCAATATAAAATCCATGCTGATTGCATCCCACGGCTTCTCAGGTATGGGCAATGGTTGATAAAAACCTGCATTCTATCTCCTTCCTTTCGAATGATGATAAATTCTGCGTCTGTCCACAAATATCTTGACCTCTGCTCACATCCCTAGCCAAAAATATGACTCATTCAACTTTGTGAACGTCTTTTCATGACCGAAGTGCCTGGCCAATCCTCCACTGTGTTTTTGCTTCAATAAATTCTCCCTCATGGAGTATTTCAGAATACACAATTGATTGCCTTTAAACAACAATCCTTCCTGGATCATGTATTCGTCCCATTGGATTCTATCTCCGAGAATTGGATTCTCTGCCGCTTCATACGCCTCCTTAAAATATGAATCATCTGCGTACATATCCATGAGATCATCAAAACCCAATGTTTTGACTCTGAACTCATACAACAGTAAACATTTCCTACTCAAAGCATCAACAACTTTGTTAGCAGCACCAAAAATATGCTTGATCACAAAAGTAAAATTTTGCATATACTCAACCCAACTTACATGTCTCTGATTCAAATTTTCCTGTTGAGTCACAAACTACAATGCATGATTGTCATTGTATAGGACAAACTCTTTCAGAATCAAATAATGCCTCCACTTCTTTAATGCCTAAATGATAGCATAAAACTCCTTGTCATATGTGGAGTACTTCACCTTCACTTCATTCAGTTTCTCGCTGAAGTATGCTATCGACCTGTATTCTTGACTCAAGACTACCCCTACTGCAAACCCACTTGCATTGCATTTCACTTGAAATGTCTTTTGGAAATCCGACAACACCAGAATTGGTTGTTCCATGATCTTCCTTTTCAACAAATTAAAGCTCTTCTCAGCTTCTTCTGTCCAGTGAAAAGACTTGTCTCTTCTTCACTGTGTCCATCATCGCTGCACTAATTCCACTGAAATTCCTGATGAACTTTTGGTAGAAACTAGCCAATCCATGAAAACTTCTCACCTCAAAGATATTCTTCGGTGATGGCCAATTCTTGATTACCTCCACCTTATCTCGATCCATCCTCAATTTATCTGTAGAGATAACAAATCCCAGATAAATGAGTTCTGCCTTCATGAATGAGGACTTCTTCATGTTTATTAACAACTTCTCCTGCTGTAATTTCTGCATCACTGTAGCCAAATGCTTCAAGTGTTCAGTCTCTGTTCTGCTGAAAATTAGTATGTCATCCAAATACACAATGACAAATTTTTCGATGAACTCCCTCAAGACTTCATTCATCAATCTCATGAAGGTACTTGGTGCATTTGTTAATCCAAACGGCATAACAAGCCATTCATACAACCCTTCATTTGTTTTGAATGCTGTCTTCCATTCATCACCTTCTCTCATACAAATCTGGTGATATCCACTTTTCAAATCAATCTTTGAAAATAATTTTGCTCCACTCAAGCAATCCATTAGATCATCCATCCTTGGCAATGGAAATCTATACCTGATGGTTATTTTGTTTATCGCCCTAGAGTCAGTACACATCCTAGCCTCCGTCTTTCTTCGAACTAAGTACTATTGTAACAACACAGGGACTCAAGCTCTCTCTGACCAACCCTTTGTCCAACAAATCCTGGACTTGTCTTTTAACCTCTTCATTCTCTTGCGGCGTCAATCTGTACGTGGCTTTGTTTGGTAAATTGGATCCTGGTATGAGATCAATATGATGACTCACACTTCTAATTAGTGGCAACGAATGAGGTAATTCGTCCACTACTATGTCAGCGAACTCTTCCAACAGTTCCGGAATCTCTTCTGGTAAATCATCTACCCTTGTGCTGGTCAAAACAATCTTTGATTTTCTAACCACAATGAATTGTGGTTCTTCTTTCTTCTTTACATCGATAAGAAGTTCCTTCCCACTCATGAGAAGTATAGTGTTACTTAATTCAGGTTTCACCTCCTTATCTTTGATCGGAAGCAACATGTGAGTTCTCCCATTCTTCTCTAGGGTGTATGTGTTCATTCTCCCGTCATGAATCACATTCCTTACATATTGCCATGGTCTACCCAACAATAGATGACAAACATCCATAGGAATAACATCACACAAAATCTTATCATTATATCCTCCTATCTTGAATTCAACTAAACATTGTTTAGTGACAGTTACCTGATGTCCTTTTTGTAGCCACGAAATTTTGTATGGGCTTGGATGATCAATCGTCTCCAGCTCCAATTTTTCTACCATATCTGTAGAAACGAGATTATCTGTGCTACCACTATCCACAATGACCTTGCATACCCTGTCTCTGGTCTTATAAGTAGTCCAAAAAAGTCTATTTCTTTGGACTGAACTCTCCACCTCCTTCTCTGGTGTCAAAAGAGCTTTTCGCATCATTAGCGATCTTCCACCTTCATCATCCTCCGCCTCAACATCCCGCCTTTGTGCTTCAGTGATGTGAGCTTCTCCTCCATATTTCTTTTTGTCTGGACACTTGTAAGACTTGTGCCCATTCTTTCCACATGTGAAGCATGTTATTACTCCACCTCTTCCTCTTCCTCTACCTCTGGTATGAGGAATCATATTATTATCATCATAATCTCCTCTCTGTTCGGTATGATGCCCTCTTGGTTTGGTATATTTCCCTCGCTGTGAGGTTCCTCCTCTCTCAGTTCGAGTCTGAGGTTTCTTCCAATCCTCCTTAGGCTTCTGGTATTTATCCTGGGCAACGGATTTGCCTCTGGGCTAACTTCTGCCTCGGCCTCTTTGACCCTGCTTTCGGCTCAGCTTCTCTTTAGCTTTTTGAGCCAATTGATAAGCGTCTTCCACCGTTCGGATGGTCAACATACTCATCTCATCCTGAATGTCATATCTCAGGCCATTCAAGTACCTGGAAACCTTTTCATCATCGCTTTCCTGATGACCTGCCCTGATGTTCAGCCTGTAGAATTATTCAGTGTATTCTTTCATTGTCATCAGCTTCTGTCTCAGGTTCTGCATCCTTCGAAACAGAGTGATATGGTAATATCTGGGGATGAATTTTTCTTTCATCTTTGCAATCATCCTATCCCAAATTTTGATCTTTTGCTTGCCTTTGCAGCATCTATCAGCTTGTAGTTCATCCCACTACAATGCTGCATGTCCCTTTAATCTTGTGACAACATGCTTGACCTTCTTGTCCTCTTCGACATCTTCATAGTCAAATTACATGTCTAGTGCTCTAATCCAGTCTAGAAGCTCCTTTGCATCCAAGTTTCCCTCATAAACTAGAATGTCCATTTTCTCTCTTGCACCCATTCTTGAAATAGCCTTAATCAAATGTTCGTTTGCGACATCTTCGGCTGCAACTTCCTCTTCATGTTCTACTTCAATTTCACTTTTAGAATCACTAAGATCCCCAGCATTGACTGTATGCCTCTGTGCTGTCTCCATGTCTTCGAGTCTGGCTCGTAGATCACGCATATCTCTCTCCATTTCTGGATTTTGCATCTGCCTGCCCCTTCTTCTTGGCATTTCCCTATCCTCTTTTGGATCGGGTGATTGTTTATCTCTTCTCCTCGGTGGCATGGTGAATTCTCCTTTTCTCTGCTACAGAAAGCAAAGAATCCTTTATGTGCTCTGATACCAAAAATGATGATGCAACCACCTTCCTCAACCCGCAGGTCGAAAGGTCCATGCCAACAGGATATTTTTCTCTCCTTGGCCCGAAGAGCTCTCGACAATGCTCTTCTATTTCCCTTTTGATAAATTTGCACCCACAACTAACTTCGAAAGATTTCTCCCTTTATACCTCGGGAGGTCGAAATTCGCACCCTCGCGAATCCGGTGATCAAGCGTCTTGTCTCCAATCTCTAAAAATCGATGACAGTCAACACTGACCTTTTCTCTTACCCCTTCGAGCTTCTCCCTATCGTGATTTCGGTGGTCGTGATGTCGAGCGACTCGTCTCCTCGACTCCCGAAACCCGATATCCCGAAACTCCGATGCACTCACAAGGTTGAATTTTTAACACCCCTTTTCTCTGTCAGGACTTCAGACTTTGCGGTATCATGAATCCTAATGCAATGTGTTCGAAGATCCTCTCCACAAAACCCCAAAATGATCAATTTAGTTGACTATACAACCACCGTGCACCACCTGTCCGCCTCGCTGACTTCTATGGACCACACACACGTTTCTCTGCCTTTCGTGGCTTTGCGCTTCGCGATCCAAAGTGCTCAACCTGTAGCCTTCTACCTCGCGATCTACGAATTCATGAGATCTATGGATCTCTACCACCTGTCCCTTCCAAATGGATGGCTATGATACACTTCGCCACTTCCCTGCTTTGCGAACCTTGACACCAGGTTTTCGACCCTTCCACTCACGAAATCCGGATAGGCGATTTCACAAGTGATCCAACGACCCCTGGCTAACTTGAACCTATGGTTCTACTCCTCCTAAGCTTAGAACCCTTTTGTTACACCACAGTAACTTCCCTTCTCCTCCGTGAGATCTGATGGCTCACGGGACTTCGCAAAATCTCCTTAGAGACTTCTGACTGTTCAATATCTCCTTGACTACTCCTGCGAAATGAGCTAAGTATTCCTCCACGAAAACTTGTCCACTCGTGCCACAAACTTGCAATGCCTACTAAACATTTCACTGCACAAGCTTCCTGTGCATCTCTTTGGTGATTACTTGAAGGTCCTGTACCTCCTGATCTTTCTCTCAACTTCGAGTCTTAAAGAAGACTCTTGCACGCACTCCTTGCGGCAACTTTCAAAACACTTCAAGTGTTGAACTTCTTTTCGACTCTGCGCACACCTGCGGCAACAGTCTCTCAACACTTTACTCATATTTTTAAAACTCTGAGACTTCACTCAGCCTGTTCACTCCTTACACAGCTCATGTGCCCAACTGAAATTCTGAGTGAATGAGAACAAAAGCTATCTCTTTTGAGATTTCAGAGACAAACCTCTGAACACTTTGTCGACGCACTCCTTGCGGAAAATTCAACTGCACTCCTTGCAGGAACTCTTGCTCAGATAGAGAAACAATTGAAACTCATTCCTCTTACTCTCTCTCTCTCTCTCTCTCTCATATTTCATACATTCAACAAGAGATCATTCATACATAGCCTAAAAGAAACTGCATGACAGAAAGAGTAAAACATTCACGAGCATAACATTCATAAATGCATACACAAAGAATATATGAACACCATGAGTCTGAATCAAAGCCTTCCTTGTATTAATTCAGAACTTCTGTACATGGAGTCTGCTACACAACTCTCTGCTTCTTCTCTATGCTCTTGCTAATGTTCTTCCACTACTATACAATAATACAATGAGGGTGTCTATATCCATTTCCCTCTCTCATTCTAAAACTGTCTAATCTACACATTCAATTCTATCTACTTACATTCATGAACATAAATTCCTTCACCTAACACAGACGAGAGTGACTCGCTCAAGGTATGTTTACAATATGGGAGTACACCCTTCCTTAATTTCTACATTAAGTTTGGCGCATCCATATTTAAAAATATTTAAATAATTTTATCATATGTCAAAATGCGTTGGCGCCTGCCCCACACTCGTTTGACACTGGCGATGCTCCTGCATCATACTGTTTGAAAATTGTCATGAAATGCAAAGACAAGTAAATGAAAGGAGAAGAATCCCTTACAAATTGTGTGGAATGCATACTGTCTTGTGGTGATATTGTGTTGGGTATTGAATTATGAATAGAGAGCTAGTTAAATGCACATGAATTGTTATTTGGTCAAATGAATGATGGCTGATGCATTTTTTTCACAGAATGCTTTATGGACCACTCAATTAGTTTCATGAACAAAAATCATTTTTCCTTTCCATGATTTTCATTTTCTGCAAATTACAAATCCCCTCATCTTCTAGTTTCATTTTTCCACTCCTTGTTATGATATTAATTACAATAAGGATAATGTTGGTGTTAAGGAAGTTGAAATTGACAGTGATTGGTGTGGATTACAGTGATGTTGTCTTGGTTGGATTTTCAGTTGATTTTTGTTTTCATTGAGCAGTAACCATGTTTTTTTTCCCCCCTCACTATATCATATTTTCTCTCAATACAACCCCCTCATATATCCCACAACCCTTTTTCTCCCCCTACTCAAAGATAAATGGTAAAACAAATTGTATGGATTGGATTGCATGAGTAGGATATATTGCTGAGCCAAAATCCACTTCATATTTTAAAAGACTTGTCATGTATGGTTAACTAAAAGAATGTCACTAATCAATCATGCATGTAGGAGTGAGCTATTCAAATAAAGACTGAAAACATAGGCCTATTACGCTACTATCAAAGAGAAAGACTAAAAAATGGTTGCACCATAGACAAGAAAATATGGCTTATGAGTTGTTATTTTATCTGTGGATTTATGACAATTGACTCCAAGGATCTTTAGACAACAGGTTTTATTTTGGATATATGAGTATTATTTTTGAAATAATTTCAATTTCACGAGCTAAAATTGCCAAAAGTAAATATGTTGATGGGAGACACAAGGAAGTGTGTTTGCTTAATTAATGGTTATGTTATGATTGTTATGATGGTTATGAACTAAAGGGAGTCACAAGGGGTCCCACCTACTAGTTATTATTTATTTATGACCCTTATTATGATTATTACTTCCCCCATAACGAAAGTTAGTTGAGTCTTTTAATTAAATTAACTAATGAGTTGGTTTAACTACTTCAACCAATTCTGACTTGTTAAAAGCAAAAGGAAAGGGAGGAATAGGGAGGATGGAGGCAGAAGCATGCTAAGGTTTTCTCTTTGAGTTTATGTTGAGATAGTTCAATTTTCATTCATTCATATATTCATCATAGCCTAATTGTCTTTTGTGATAGCAGGGTCTTATTGTAGACAACAATATTCATGGCTAAATCAAATCATTCATACACTTGTTTTTCATAGGTGTTGATATATCTTTGATAGTCAGTGTAGACTTGTCTGTTTATGAATTAATTTTCATGATTGATAAAGGCTATTGTGCAGAGTCGAGTGGGCATTAATCTGTGGAAAGATGATCCAACTTTTAAAGTTCAGTTTTGGTTTTCTGTCGGAGGTCCTTTTGTATGCTCCATCAGGGATGTCTAAGTTTGACTTTGGTCCAAGATTTCTATATGAGATTTTGTAAATAAAATGACTCTTTGGTGAATTGGGATGAAATAAAGGATTTCTTTATGTCTAAACTGTCTTGATTATCATCTTGGTGTCTTTACTTCTATTCTTACATTTATTTCAGCAACTATTATATTCAGAAAATTACATAAAAAGTAAATTTCCAGCAAGATTTTTGTTGATAAAAGACTTGCCTAAGCACTCGTAATTAATACTTGTGAGTTAGGATGCTATTTTTGTTGTCTATAAACATAGGGTGATATTCCCATCTACTTTTCTTTAGCCAAGTAAAGTTTGAAAATGCTCAAGTAAGATCATTTCATATCTTTTCCTCAACATTTATTTGGTGACCATACCGGGGAGATCTTCGATATCTCTCTGGTTAATTTTTATACTCAATTTTCATCGGTACATCTTTCTTTTTCTGTTATTGATTCTTTGACTATTTTTCTATTCATGACTGTTCCTGTTGCAAGGCAGGTCAATCTCGAGCCTGGTCTCCAAGACCGGACCAACATTACTTTGAATGTGCTTCATACTATTTTAGACACTCCCAGAATCTGTTTTGAGCTTCACTATTCTTGGGCAGCAATTAAACAAGATATTATGGCTCAAGAACAATTGGAAGTTAGACGTAGACAACCTAGAAATCAACAATAACCCTATTTTTTCTTCAAGTTTTGGCCTTCCTTTCATGTCCCTAGATTCTCGTGCTTCTAGAAGAAGAAGAGGCTTGTCACCTGAAATCAGTCCTATTGCTGAAATACGAAGAAGAAACATAGTGCTATTTGTCCAACAAAGTTCTCTAAGAAGGAATTTATTTGATTCATCCAGCTCGTCTTTCTTTTCCTCACCTATATTACATAAGATGGCATCTAGTGGTGGTTATGATGGCACTGGAAGTGCTTCATCTTCCCAATATTCATCATCTTCAGTGATAAGCAGCTTGTACAACCACCATATCCTGGTCCAATCTATTAAAAACCCCACCAAAATCATTAGAAAGTATGGGCTCTTTTAGTTCGAAGAATATGCCACAAACACACCATGGCATGTGTCCTCTCCTCTTAACTTAGCACCTGCTACTCGCCCACTGTCAAAGTTTAAAGAACATTTTCCTAAGTTTTCAGGGAATAACACTATCAGCACCAATGAACACCTAGTGGCATTTTCTAATGCTTGTCATAATGTAGGGGCTAACGACAATGACACTTGCATGCACTTGTTTGTCAATTCCTTGGAAGGAAAGGTTGTGGCCAACTTCTTTGACCTTCCTCCTAAGATCCTGTCTACTTGGGATGAGTTAATATACTGGTTCAAATCCACTTATGGGCAATCTAAAATCCTAGCCAAGAAGTTGAGGGAATACAATAATGTTACTTACAATGAGGGTGAGACTATCAAGTATTTTAACTTGCATTTCACCAAATTGTACAATCAAATCCCTGAACTTATTTTCCCCCAGAACCAAGCCGCACTCATGCATTACTACAATGCATTTACTTCTCCCTACCACCATAGGCTTGAGGGAAAAGCTATTGATATTCTCGGTTCCTCTCTACATACCTGTTTAGAGTATGAAGAACAACTTGAAAGAACTAGTCTTCCCTAGGGAGAATCAGTCAGACAAACATATATGTCCACTCTCTTACGGCTAGTACAAGATATGAACAATAGTTTGATAGCATTTGAGTGGAAGGGTATTGTCTCCCCTCTCACCCATGGAGCTTCATCCTCTTCCACACCCCCTTTTAAAAACCCGGTTGAGAACAATATTCAGTCTAAGGCTATCCTACCTCGAAGTTGGTGTAACTTTTGCAAGAAACACCACAAAGAAACTACATGTGAGGTAAAGAAGAGTGCCATAGATAAGATATTTGGTAAGAGACCAGAAGCTATAATCGATGTCCTAGACTTTGCAAAGCCAGAGGATGTCATGGTTATCAATACTAGAAACAAAGCCTATGCTCCGAAAGGAAAATTTGATCGTCCCCGCAGTTCTTCTAGCCCGAGCTCGTCCTCAACCACTGCTGTGCCCCAGGTTCCTAAAATTCCTGAGAGTCAAAGAATCACTCCCCCTCTCCCCTCTTCTAAATACAATATCTTGAATCAATTGTCCAACATCAAAGAAAATGCAACCCTCCTAGACATGGTTATTGTCCCTGAAGAAAAGATGCATCTGAAATAGTTCATGGAAGGAAAATCTTTCGTTGTAGCAATATTTCCAAAGAAATAGATGGAGAGGATTCTTCTATAAATAAAGTAGGTGTACATAACTTTAGATACCCTGTAAAAAACCCCCCTTTTTACATTTCTGTAAATATTGTGGACAAAATTGCGCATTGTTGCCTCATTGATGGTGGTTCAGGCCCTAGTGTGATGTCAACTATTATTATGGAAGAGCTAGGCTTGTCTTGTACAGGAGAAAATGCTAGAAGCATGCTTTCAACAAAAGACCACAGGTGAGGTTAAATATGTAACCTTAGTTTTGTGTGCTCATCCTGAAATAAGGACGACCCTCAGCATTCAAGTGATTGATATGCCTGTAAGAAATTACTCAATTATCCTAGGAAGAGATTGGCAAGCCTTAACAGGTGGATACCTCTCACTCGAAGGAACACATTTATCCATTCCTCGAAATGAAAAAAACATTATATTCCTTAGAGAAGGAAGGATATCACCTTACATAGAGAGTGTCCCACAACCTAATGTAAGTTATCTCGAAGAAGACCTATGAGTGTATTCCATATTTGTTGAGGAGGATAATATTCCTTTGGAACAAATAAATTTAGATGATGGTATGTGGCACATGAACTTTGATGGTTCATGCTCTAATGAAGGTAATGGAGCTGGTGTTGTCTTAATTTCTTCTGTAGGAAAAATCCATAATTTTTCTTATAGGTTGGAGTTTGCCTACACAAAAAATGTCACTAATTTTGAAGCTCTATTATTAGACATTGAAAACACCTATAATCTTGGCTGTGGTCACCTTTTAGTTTTTGGGGATTCCGAGCTTGTTGTTAACCTTGTATGTAAGATTTATTCCCCTAGCAACAAGTTGATGAAATGATACACCCAAATTGTTTGGGATCTTATCGCGAACCTATTATATTTCATTGTCACTCATGTAAAGAGGGAACTAAACACAATGGATGATCGGTTAGCTGGTTTTGTGGCTTCTCCTACTCGACAAATTATGCCACACAGACCTGATTGCACTTTCCAATCTATGTATTGTCCACATATCCCCGACAATATAGAATCTTGGCAGGTCTTCCCTAATGATGAGAGCATTTGTGCTTTTATCCAAAATGAACCTTTTAAGCCTAGGGAAATTAATCCATATAAGATAAAAATATTCCTAAAGGCTTGACTCCTCTAGAGAGTTAATTTTCTTCAAGTGATGTAGTCAACAAGGAGAAACAAAAGGAAAAAGAGTGGAAAAGTAAGGTGGGTGAAACCATCTCCTTGAACATTGGAACACCTGAGACCCCAAAGAATGTTAAAATAGGTGCCAAATGTTCAGATGAAGAGAGAGCAAAGTTTGCCAAGCTTCTTGGTGAATTTCAAGATGTTTTTTCTTGGTCTTACGAGGATCTTCTTGGTTTTGATCCTGGTATTATATAGCATGCCATCCCCATTTAGGAAGGCGTAAAACCAATTAGGAAGAAGTAAAGACCTATTAACCATGCACTAGAAGCGACTATTAGAAAGGAGTTGGAAAATTTCTTGAAGGATGGAATCATCTTTTTGGTAAAGTATTCTGAGTGGGTTTCAAATTTGGTTCCTGTTCGGAAAAAAACCAGTCAGATTAGATTATATGTTGATTTTCATGCATTAAACTGAGCTAGCATAAAATATCACTTCCCTCTCCCTAACATGGAAATGATTTTGCAGCAAGTTGCAGGGTCGCAAATGATGTCCTTGACGGTTTTTTAGGTTACAATCAAATCAAGGTAAAAAGGGCAGATAAATATAAAACCAACTTTATTACTCGTTGGAGTACCTTTGATTATGAGCGTATGCCTTTTGGTTTATCTAATGCAGGTGCCACCTTTCAAAGAGATATGCAATTAGATTTTGACAATTTAATCGGTAAAATCATTCAAATTTACCTTGATGACTTAACGGTATACTCTAAAATCTGATCAGATCATTTTGGTCATTTGAGAAAAGTTCTCATGCGATGTAGGAAATTTGGCATTTCTCTAAATCCTTCCAAGTCCATTTTTGGTGTTACCGAGGGAAAACTCTTGGGACACATCATCTCTGATTCAACCATAAACATTGATCCTGAAAGGGTTGTTGCCATCCTTAACCTTCCTTTCCCCACTTCTAAGAAATAAATTCAAGCTTTTATGGGGGTTATTAACTTTGTCTGTAGGTTTGTCCCAGATTTTGCTATGATGGTTAAACCAATTCATAATTTTCTTAAGCAAGATCATCCTTTCTCTTGGACAGATGATGTCGAAAATGATTTTGAAGGGATTAAGAAAGCAATCAGTTTCGCACCAATTTTGGCAAAGCCACATTTTGAGAAGGAATTCACGATATATACTAATGCTACTGAAGAGGCAGTCTCAACCATCCTCATACAAAATGATGACCAAGGAAATGAAAAACCAGTGGCTTACATGAGTCAAAGTTTGACTGATGATGAATTTAAATATTCTTTTATTGAGAAACCTAATTTCTCTCTTGTTAAGGCCATTGAGAAGTTTTGCCACTACATCTTAGGTACACATACGTTGGTAAAAGTCCCTTTACCTACTGTTAAGTTTTTTCACATTGGCTTGCCAAGATCCAGGAGCACGATTTGGATATCGTGACTTCTACCACTATCAAGGGGCATGGCCTAGATCTTCACTTGGTTCAACATGCTGAGAATGGTGAAGAAGTTGATAAAAAAGACAGTTCCCTTTCAACCCTCTTTTACATTGACGGTCAGATCCTCCCTGTGTCTAAACATCCTTGGTACAAGAATTTGGTAAGAATCGTCAAAAGGCTCATTGAAGATAAGCCTCGACAATGGCACACTCTCCTCACTTATGCCCTCTGGGAATATCGAACTACCGCTAAAGTAAGCACTGGTTGTACACCTTTTCAGCTAGTTTATGGTCAAGAAGCCCTCCTGCCAACAGAGCTAGAACTTTCTTCCTTAAGGTTGATGCTATAGATCGAAGAATTAAGTTCTTTAGATATTTCACAAAGGGTAAATGCACTGCTAGCTTTGGAAGAACAAAGGATGTTTGCTTTGGATAATATTAAAAGGAGACAACAAACCGTTAAAAATATTTCAACAAGAGTGTCAAGACTGTCAAGTTTAAGGTCAATGAAAAAGTTTTGTTATGGGATTCGGCTCGCGCTGATAAGGGGAGAAATTCAAAATTTCAGAAACTATGGTTGGGTCCTTTCAAAATCGCTTTTGTACTAGGTACAAATTCTTACATTCTAAAAGATTTGCAGGAGCAGTTGTTTTCCTACAGTACTAATGGTTATCACTTAAAGCATTATGTGGAACCAACTTGAAAAGCTCTAACACGGTTTGGATTTCTTGTATTTTAGTAGTCTAGGTTTTTGTTCTTTTCTACTTTCAGTGATTGGTTTCTGTTTCGAGCTTTTTCTACGACCTTTACTTTTCTGTCACTTTATTTATGCTATTTTAATCTTTGGCAATTTTATTTTGTTGGGCTTTGTTTTGGTCATTTTGTAGTTTCAGTAGGGAGTAAGATGTTGGATCATAATTGCCACAATGACACTCCTGCAAGCATTGTTAGTCAATAATAAACAAGCTTACACAACTGTTATGATGTCTTCTCTGAAATACCCTTGAATTTTTTATATATTTCCACTGTTGTTTTAAAAGAATTGGTTATCTCCCACTTCTTCTCACCATTTCTTCATCCATTGAGAGTTTAAGAAAAAATCTGGAATTAATAAAAGAAAAAAAGTTAAAGAGCAAATCCCGGCCGATGGATTATGCATACAATGGTAAAACCCCTCATACTTAACATTTTTCATAAGTTATTTCCAAAATCCTGGTCATCTTTCCATTAAATCCGCTCACTTCCCCATGTTGCATAATCTTCCTAGTTATATTTTCTTTACATGCCGCACTTGGTCGATGAAACCATGATTTCTAAATTCTAAATCTGTTGAAAATTTTTTTTCCTGTGGAGTCGCCAGTTTGTTGATGATTAAATTCATAACGAAGTTTGGCCCACAAAGTGTTGCTAAAGCTTATTATTATAAAAGCTAAATAATACTAGTAAGTTGGACCCCTCGTAGATTGGAGATCAAGTCTGATAATTATTCGATGTTATGTCATTTCTCAACACTACTTTCATAGTTGACGATATCTTGTTTTAATGGATAATGGAGCAAGAATATTAACACTGAATTGCTGTCCCAAGATCAAGTAACACTGAATTGTTCACGATTATCATTGCTGACTATTCTTGTGACACCTGCAATGAACACATGTTAGAAACAATGAAAGAAAATAAATTAAGGAAGAAACTGCCTTATGCTAACATGATATACTATATGCTTTAAAAAGTTTTGTGTCAAATCCTAGCTAACATAGGATAGCCATATGAGTTATGGAAGTTGTATATAGCATAGTTGGTATTTGTTTCTGCATATTAAAAGTGGTAATATGTGATATGGGTGGCGCTCTTAGACATTAGAGGTTGATGGTTCAAGGTGGATGATTGTTTGATTAGTAGTTGGCGCATACTAAGAATTGAATGAACTAGTAGTAGGTAAGTGGTGTGCATTTACTGCAGATCGTTTTCACCCCTACTGCTAGACACCACCCTAGTTAGGCCATATTCCAAACATCACTTCCATGGTTATGCTCCGATTTTTCAGTAGTGAGGAACCGCTCGACCAACTCGCGTTTTAAAGACATTTGATTATAGGTACGTTCGTTTTTTACCCCTTCATGAATCTACTCTGGTTATGAAATGGATTTTGGCTCAAGTGTATCCTCTGTGATTTCCTTGAGTATTGCGACTGTGTAAATGGTTTTGTGATGAAGTAGGGATGATTCTCTTTGAAATGGTATTGAGGTCATAGCATTACTGGTTATCTTGGGTGTTGGAAGTCCCAAGAGATCCATGTTATCTTAGTTGATTTACTTAGAAGACCCTTGTTGGTCTTGGTGAGCTATTTTCATGCTTTAGCATTGCTGTATCCAATCTGTGGGTTTTTATGGGGTTTAATGATTGAAGCATTCGTGTCACCACACATTGTACATGTGTGCAGTTGGTTGTTTCTCACCACTAGAGGTCTCAAAGTGAGTTTCTTGTTCTTACTCGGCCATGTTCTCTCCTTTGTGTGGTAGTTGTTGAGCGAAGGGCACAAGGGTTATATCTTGCATGAAAATAACACTGCCACGCCAAGCTAAAGCCTCACCTCCTGTTATGGCCCCTACCATAGAATTGTTTCCTGTCCACAAACAAAGAATAGCCCTCCTTATGTGTGCACCTTTGGCCTCAAAGTTTTCACTATTTTGAGAAGCTGGCTATGTTCTTCCTGTGATGGTTACCGAGCAAACCCTTATCCCTCCAGCCCGGGGTTTCATTGGAATATTGTCGTGTCTGTCTAAGTTGTTATGGGTTATTGCAGATGGAATGTATGGTTGACTATTTTGGATACAGACTCGTCCAGTTGTCCATATAGTAGTCGTATTGGTTCGGCATTTGGTTACTGGCTCTGTGATAAAATGATAATCCTTGCATTGCTAAATTGTACTTTCAGATGGACAGTCAGCCTCCTTATATTGATAACTATGTTCTTATTCGGGGCCGAATGACCTTGAGCTAGATCACTGTAGAGATATTTCCACTGCATCCTTTTATTTGTTTGATTGTGTAAGCTTGGGTTCGCACAATATAGTCAACATAGTGTGATCAGATCCCAACAATATTGTATTTAATCGATGGCTTGACATGATGGATGGGTTATTGCAATGGTTGCGTATTGTTTTTGTTGAATGGAGATGTTTCCTCATTGTTTTTTGTTGGCTACGCACCGTGTATAGAATATATGGCTTGGGTGCTCACACTCAGAGTTACCCAAAAAATCTTGAGCACAATTGGTTGCAACCTAATCATTTGTTGATACAGGCTTGTTGTTAGTACCTCGTATGTTGGGCTTGCACAATGATGGATTTACACTTGTATGATTGAATTATTTGGCGCATATATTGTGGTGGTTGGTGGATTTTCTCTGTTTAGTTGTCAATTTCGTTTTGGCAATGTGATCTAGTTTTTTGGGTTTCTTTCTTTATCTGTTTAACGAAGGTCATTGCATTCAAATGACAGACTTGATGGTGATGATACTGTGACTTCATTGTTATTTTTGGAAATATGAATTGGGGTATATTTGTTGATTATAGGCAGTGGGTTATTTTGAATGGTTATAGATTGGAAATGGGCACTGTTCGGAAATTGTTATGAAATGCAAAGAAACGTAAATGAAAGGAGAAAAATCCCTTACAAATTGTGTGGAATGCATACTGTCTTGTGGCAATACTGTGTTGAGTATTGGATTATGAACAAAGAACTAGTGAAATGCACAAGAATTGTTATTTGGTCAAATGAATGATGGTTGATGCACCTTTTTCATAGAATGTTTTATGGACCACTCAATTAATTTCATGAACAATAATGGTTTTTCCTTTCCATAATTTTCATTTTCCGCAAATTACAAATCCCCTCATCGTCCTGTTTCATTTTTCCACTCCCTGTTCTGGGATTAATAACAGTAAGGAGAATGTTGGTGTTAAGGTAGTTGAAATTGACAGTGACTGGTGTGGATTACAGTGATGTTGTCTAGGTTGACTTTTTAGTTGATTGTTTTCTTCATTGATATGTAACCATGTTCCCCCCCCCCTCACTATATCATATTTTCTCTCAATACAACCCCCTCACATATCCCAGAACCCTTTTTCACCCCCTGCTAAGTGATAAACGATAAAACAAATTGTATGGATTGGATTGCATGAGTAGGATATATTGCTGAGCCAAAATCCACTTCATATTTTAAAAGAGTTGTCATGTATGGTTAACTAAAAGAATGTTACTAATAAATCATGCATGCAAGAGTGAGCTATTCAAATAAAGACTGAAAATAGAGGCCTGTTACGCTTCTATCAAAGAGAAAGACTAAAAAAAGGTTGCACCACAGACAGGAAAATATGGCTTCTGAGTTGTTATTTTATCTGTGTATTTATGACAATTGACTCCAGGGATCTTTAGACAACAGGTTTTATTTTGGATATATGAGTATTATTTTTGAAATAATTTCAATTTCACGAGATAAAATTGCCAAAAGTAAATATGTTGATGAGAGACACAAGGAAGTGTGTTTTCTTAACTAATGGTTATGTTATGATTGTTATGATGGTTATGAACTAAAGGGAGTCACAAGGGGTCCCACCTACTAGTTATTATTTATGGATGACCCTTATTATGATTATTACTTCTCCCCTAACTAAAGTTAGTTGAGTCTTTTAACTAACTTAACTAATGAGTTGGTTTAACTACTTCAACCAATTTTGTCTTGTTAAAAGAAAAAGGAAAGGGAGGAACAAGGAGGATGGAGGAAGAAGCATGCTAAGGTTTGATCTTTGAGTTTATGTTGAGATAGTTCAGTTTTCATTCATTCATATATTCATCATAGCCTAATTCTCTTTTGTGTCAGAAGGGTCTTCTTATAGACAACAATATTCAGGGCTGAATCAAATCATTCAGACACTTGTTTTTCAGAGGTGTTGATCTATCTTTGATAGTCTGTGTAGACTTGTCTGTTTATGAATTAATTTTCATGACTGATAAATTCTATTGTGCAGAGTCAAGTGGGCAACAATATGTGGCAAGCTAATCCAACTTTTAGAGTTTATTTTTGGTTTTCTGTCAAGGGTCCTTTTGTATGTTCGATCGGGGATGTCTAAGTTTGACTTTGGTCCAAGATTTATGTATGAGATTTTGTAAAGAAAATGACTCTTTGGTGAATTGGGATGAAATAAAGGATTGATTTATGTCTCAAATGTCTTGATTATCATCTTAGTGTCTTTACTTAATTTATTTCAGCAACTGTTATATTCAAAAAATTACATAAAAAATAAATTTCCAGCAAGCTTTTTGTTGATAAACGAGTAGCCTAAGCACTCGTAATTAATACTTGTGAGTTAGGATGTTATTTTTGTTGGCTATAAAAATAGGGCGATATTCCCGTCTATTTTATTTAGCCAAGTAAAGTATGAAAATGCTTGAGTAAGATCATTTCATATCTTTTCCTCAACAACGAGGTCTTTCTCTGTCATTGAAATTATGATAGGGTCCATGGCGGCGATGAAAAAACACCTTGAAATGAGCGAAAAAGGTGTGAGATTGGTGCACGATTGAGCTTCAGTTGAATGGAGTGGTCGCGCCAACTTTCAAACGTTCCAGTGTTTTTGAAAAATAATAAAATAAACGACAAGTGGCCCCTTTATATACTTTTTTGATTTCGGGGGTGTGAGGGAGTGGTTTGGGGAAACCCTCTTCTCTCTCTGAAGTGCACCCAGTGGTGCCACATGGTCCCGACTAAAAACCGTGGTTTATTTTTTGGCCCACCTTCGAAAATTATCCTCCGCGCAACTTCTCCCCCCAAAAATATCCCTGACCATTGATCTGGAGTGCTTGCGATATGTGACCTATCGGGTCCCATCAACTTCGTGCTACTGCTAGATTTAGCCTCCTCCTGCTAGAATTGGTCCTGTCCTCTAGTTTGTCACACATCCAAATCAGTTTATCACCTCACTAAGTCTTGAAAACTAGATTTCACACAGACATTTTTATGGTGATAACATGGGCTCCAACTGGGGATGCTATCCTCCCTACGAGGTAACAAAGAATGGAAGACTGAGTGCCTACCCATTGTGATGTAATTTACTCCTGCAACAAAATTTGGCAACATCTTATTTAAAAAAAACTCAAAATTTACTCAACATAACTTAGGGCCTTCGCTCCGGGCTTCAATTTCTATTGATTTAGTTCCAACTGCTTCAACTGAAAAACAAAATGGTTATATACAATGAATGTAAAGGGTGATAGTTCCTTTAAACAATATAACGTTTGAGAAACCTTCCATTCACAGGTCCTCTTCCAACAATATCTCCATTACTTTCCTGTATCAAATAGGCATTATTTCCATGGTATACTACAATTCTGAAAGGTCCTAGCTATAGATGATCAAATTTACCATGCTTTCCTTTGTCTTCATTTCTGGCTTCCCATCTTAATACCAGGTCTCCCACTTTGAAATTATCTTCCTTGGTATGCCTGTCAAAATCCTTTTTAATCCTATCTTGGTGCAACTGAGTATTGTTGAAGGCCTTTTCTTTTGTTTACTGGACATTGATTAGTTCAACTGTTCTCCTTCGAGTGGCATCTGTTTCATCATCTTGCTCCTGTAACAACCTCATCACTGGAAATCCTAATGCAGTAGGAAAAATTTCCTCTGTGCCATAAACAACATGGAAGGGTGAAGTGGAAATAGATATTTTTGTAGTGATCCTGTCAGCCCATATTGCATGGATGAGATTTTTGTGCCAAGCTTTTTTGTTATCTTGCAACAACTCTTTGATAATTCTAGTTAATCTCTTATTGGATGACTCAACCAACCTATTACCTTGAGGGTAATAAGATATGAAGTGGCCAAGAGTTATATTGTAGTCACTACAAAATTTCTCCATCTTCTTGGACTTAAATTCTTCTGCATTGTCTTTAATGATTTTGATTGGACACCCAAACTTGGACAAAATATTGTTCTCCAAAAATTGAATGATAATAGCATCTGTGGCCTGCTTGGTGGGAACTGCCTCAATCCACTTGGTGAAGTAATATGTGGCTGTCAGTATCCACTTGTGTTGAGCTGAGGACTGTGGATGAATGAAATTTATTCCCAAGAGCTCACAATTTGTCTGTGCCATCAGCTTTGCAAGTCCCTTCCCCTTGATCAAATTTGTAGGTTTGATATCAAGGACATATTCCAACAACACAACTATCCACTTGCTCATTTTTCCCTCAGTATTAGGCGTATGCCATATCCATCTGGCGTATGAAATATCCATCTGTAGACAGGGATAGTGGCATATGACATATCCATCTATAGAGTTCCTTTCAACTTTGCATCCCATGACCTAGATAACAACACGCCAAAATTGGGAGGAATATCATCAATCACTACATCCATGACCATATTCTTTGGTGGAATTTGAGACAAAGATACTACCAGATCTTTGATTAGGCCTAGACACTTCACCTTCCTTTAATCAAAAGAGAAAATATCTTTGTAAGGCCTTGTGATGTCCATGCCCAGTTGGTCCATGACCACCTTGGGCACTGGGTTATGGGATGCTCCTAAATTTAACATGGCATTGTGTAGAGTCATATCATGGATTTTTAGGCTGACATAAAAAGGGGGGACCTCTTCAGCATCACTACTTTCCTCTACACGTGGGCCAAATAAGATGGTAGGATGATCATCTTGTATGTTCAAAGTGTCAGAAGTTTGTTCCATCTTGATCATTTTGATGATTTGATTTCTATATTCACTATTCATTATCAACTCGTTGAATGGAAAATAGATTTTAATCTTGGCCATATCACTCTCAAAATTAAAGGAAGATAAGGTTTTCTCTACCTCTTTGATGTCTGTCTCCTTTCTTGTTTCATGTACTTTCTTCTGGGGTTCTTCCTTCCGCTTTCCTTTGTCCATAACATCTTTTGTAGCATAGTCCTTTTTAGGATGACTTGAGGAAGGTATGTTATTCTGAGCTTCTTTGGTAAGATTTCCCTTTTGAGGATTTGCAAGCACCTTTTTGTTTTGAAGATTGTATTGTTTCTGGAATTGCATGATGGCGTTCTGCAACCCTGTTTGGTAATCTTCTCTTTCTAATGACAACCTCTCATCATTTTACTACATGAATATTTCATTAGCATCCATGAACTGGTCATGTTCGTCTTCATTCAAAAATACCTCTGTTTCATTACCATCACAACAATGCATATTGTCTTCAAAATTTTCATCATAATCCTCATTTACATAATTATTTTGAAAATGAGGTCTTATTTTGTCATCTCCCTGGTTCCTCTGATCTCTTTGCTTGATTTGTGGGATTATGTTAAGGTCCTAACCCACACATAGTTATATCAATGTATTCGGATGTAATAAAGGCCAATATTAATAAGACCTTTCAATAAAATAGAATAAGGCGGATGTAAGAAGACCTAATAGAAGCTTTCGCTTCTAGAAGGATCTTCCTCTAGATGCTTCTTTTTAGTATAAATAGGA
>ML796715.1:326777-341760 GCA_009831015.1 Picea engelmannii | reverse complement strand
CACATGCATTCCATAATAGAAAAAATCTCCTAGAATAAGACTAGAGTCCAAGAATGGAACTAAAGTCCTAACTGAGTGAGAAATTGCTAATTATAGAAAGTCACTAAATAAGTGAAGTGAGTTAACTCCAAGTATTAGATGGGTAATGGAAACTTCCCTAGGAGGGTAATATTTTTACTAAAGTGTGCTCTATATCCATGAAATAGGAAATATCTCCTAAAATTGTGGAAATAGGAATTATCTCCTAATAGGAATTTACCTAAAGGTGGCTAAAAAATAGGAATTGGCCTAATGGTAGCTAAAAAATAGGAATTTTCCTAATGGTGGTTTATTAGCCCATGGTTTTGGAAACTCATGATATTTTCCCATGGTATTACATATAGGAATCCATCGGCTAAAAATAAACCTTCTATAAATAGACATGCTATAAATAAAAATCCTCCTAAATAGTAGGAAAAAATGGAAAACATGAGTATGTCACTAATTATGTAGTTGAGCATGTACCCCAACGCACCATTTTGTCAGAATCATTTCTTATGATTTCTGGGATGATTTTAACGTCCCAATTCCAAAATTTCTGGGTGAATAATTGGACTCTTTGTCCAAAACTTTCCCATCGACTGCTCCCTTGCACAATTCTGATTCTTGCGCAGTATATCATGGTCATTTGGAATTCATTCAAATACCCTTTTACTCTTTCTTAATTCCTTTTGAAGCCTGTGTGCATGATGGTATTCGACATGTACCAATGCGTGATGTCAATATTTAACATATACACCACGTATCAGTATTGGGCATTCACCACAAATATCAACACCACAATTACATGTGCAAGCATCATTATAGAGAATAACAACTACTACATATATGGAACATCATACAATAATTAAATCCATATCAAACATAGATAATTAAGCACAAAGTAAATGAGAAAAGCACACAAAGACACTCATCTTTTATGAAAAATAACAATCTATGCGTAGAACTTAGACGTTCCTCCCAACCATAGACTCCGTTGCTCATATACTTTCAACAACAGGTCACCTCCAATTTGAGGCTTAAACTCCACGAGGGAAAAATGGTTCCTTATGCCAAGATAAGGTATGATAATCAACATAATTATTCAGTCCAAGGTACCACTTCTACAACTAGCCTACAGTCTCTCATTCCCCACATGCCTTTCCCACCCAAGGAAGTGTGTCACTTCTATGCTCAATAGTCCCTTCACTACCCCACTTCCCTTCCAGGGCTTCAACAACAGGCTAGAAAGGAAGTCTCAGAGCCCTGTAATTAATGCCTAGTGCACCAGGAAATAATTCCAAGAAAAACTCTCACCCGGAGAGAATGATCATGGGATTGACAGCCCGCCTCTTCGACAACAAATCTATCACCTCGAGAGAATGCTCATGGGACTGACAATCTTCCTCTTCGAAAACAAATACTCTGGTTATAATATAGAAACCCTTTACAATCTTTTCTTTGTAGATAAGATAATAGTTTTCCTTTCTCCGATGGTCTGACCCCTTTTGCACAAGAGAAAACTAGACACTTGTCACCTTTAGAACTAACTTTAACCACTTGGTGACTCATTTCCATCCCTTGGGAACTTAGGATAAATAAATATCCATAATTACACTTTTCAAAAATATTAATAAAATATTCCCTTGGACTTAAATCCCTCCCTTTTTCCTTTTCGGTGGAGTTAACCCCCCATCTCTTTTTGTCTGATCTATCTACGTGCAACGATGTGATATTATTAATAACTTGAGTGTGATTACATTTTACAGGGACATGCGCATTGGACTATTTGTGTCCCATCTCACCATCCTCATAACCACACAGACTCTTTGGCCTCACACACACACACACACACATATTTGGTTCAATGTGCACTTCAAGGTAATCCTTGCACACTTATTGAGGTGTGCACAACACTATGGAATGTTCGTACCCTTCCTTTGATGTTCAACCACACACACTTACCTAGGTGTGTGCAACACTATGAAATGTGTGCACCCTTTCTTTGATAACAATCCTCACACACTACTCAGGTGTGTGCAAAACCAAAACTTGGTTCTAAATCATCAACCTATATGTACATTTACATTTACAATTGGTACCAATGACTCACTAGCCTATATGTACAATTACAAAGGGTTTCAGATTAGGGACATTACACCTAAGTTAGGATTAAGGGGGTCGTTGGTGTACATGCATCCTTTGTCCTATAATGTTTCCTCACATGCTTATTTTTCTCTCTCCTATAGTGCACTTGGGATTCATTCCTTAATTATAGGGAGTTATCTTAGAAAATTCCACTTTTCTAGGGATAGGAGCGCTTCTCTCCACCATTGTAGGGTGGGATCCTATTTTCTATGAGCCAATTCCTAATTTCTTGGAATAAGTGTGCACTTGAAGTGGGGTTAGATCCTACTTTCTAGGAATGAAAGCACATGAGCTAGTTTACTCCACTTAGCCAACAAAATACAAGTTAACTCCCTCATGAAAGCACACTTGTCTTTGCATGGGCATGTTCTCTCATGCTTTTCATGTAGTTAAGATTAGCATAGTTTCAAGGGAACTAATTCAATTCTATTGCATTCAATTGCATTGTATTGTATTCTTTCATCTTTGGATGATCATTTTTTTCTTTCTACTGGTTAATGAGAATTACATTGCTCCAATTATTCTTCTTCTCTTCTCTTCTGTCAAATTGTTAATTGTGCTGCTTCTCAATTATATTCTAGATCCTCTTGTATGTTGATTACCCGAATCTTACAAATCGTCCTATTTTTATGATGCCAACCTTGGTTGGAGTTTTATCATACTGCAACCATTTCCACAAATTCAAAGTACACAACACACTAATTAAACACTCAACACATCCAAACATAATCAAATGAACACAAAGGGAGGAACTCTTCAGGAACAAACAATGAATTGTATTTATTGGAAAAATGTTGAGTTACATAGTCATGGTATCAATGTGATTTCTCGATTACCTATGATATCAATTTATTAGCCTGCTAGTCTTAGTCTCAGTTGGGATACTACAATTTAATGGAATTCACCTATTATAGAAAAAATTAGATCTCGAGTTTCCATCCCCTTCACTATATTAGGTTCCTCATCTCTGCTCTTCTCTTATCTTTTCTCTTTCAGAAATAACCCTCATAACAATACCTCCTTATCTTTCAAGAACCCCTCTTAACTCATATCATTCTATTCCCCTACTAAAATTCATTGAAAATTTTAATCAAAAATACCATTAATAAATAAATTTAATGCTAATTAGGATGGTTAGATTGTCACTTGGGTTTCCATATCAAAATTTACATGGAGGGGGAAGATTGCATGTCCATCAAATTAATCCAGCTATTAGAGACCCTCGAATAATATACAACCATGTGATTGTGATAGTAGAAAACGGACAATGGAGAACCCATTGTACAAAATCTAAACAACCAACCTCCACCGAAAATGAAAATACTGCGTAGAGATCACGATCATTAGCAATAAAATAAGGGACATTTAGGGTTTAATTGGGATTTTTGGATGATAATTAAATATTAATTGGACTTGTACCATTCAATTTTGAGTGGTTGATCCAGTGACTACTAGAAATTGGTGGTCTGGTCAACTCTCTTCTAGGATTCTTCGATAATGCAAAATGAAAAGGTGGTTATGGAATTGATCCCCTTGCATTAGGATCTGGTAGAAAGAGAAGTGAGATCCCGCTCAAAAAATTAGTTCTTTCAGCTTGAGTAGATTAAGTAAGTTGCTCCAATTCTTCTCATGAAGTCGAAAATGCTTCTTCTAAATCTTTACCTTCCCAACAGACTATATATTCTTTTGTTTTCTAGCTTCTCATTGTTTGTACAATTCTTTCATCTATTTTTTTTCAATTTCATCTTCCTTTTGTTCATGAATATGTTCTCTCCAATAATCAACATAATTGTCATCTTCTTCCATTATTCCATCACAGAATTTGTATAAGTTTACAACATTGAATGTGGGAGAAATATCTAAACCCCTAGGAAATTCTAGCACATACACATTATTAAAATTTTCTTTAGAATTATATATGGCCCAATTTTTTTCATTTTCAATTTGTTATAGATGTATCTTGGGAATATTTCCTTCCTCAAATGTGCTAATACAATATCTCCTTCTTCAAATATTTTTAATTTCCTTATCATATGAATCCTTTGCTTATAACTCTGACTGGTCTTCCAAAACTATTGCTACACCTGCTCATGCACTTCTTTCATATGTTTGACAAATGATTCTACATCTGCACTATTTTTGCTCACTTTAGAAAAAAAAATCAACTCTATCACTCCTCTTGGTGATCTCCCATTCACAACATGGAAAGTGCTCTTTCATATGGACTTGTTCACTGATTTTTTGTACACAAATTAAGCTTGCACTAACACCAAGTTCCATTGTCTAGGTTTTTCTTCGACAAGACATCTTAATAGATTTTCAAGGCTTATGTTCACTATTTCAGTTTTTCCATCAGTCTATGGATGACATGGGGAATTGAGCTATAAATTTTTATAAATTTCTATAGAAATGACCTATAATCTTGTTGTCCCCATCTAAGGTTACACTTCTTGGAAAATCGTGCAAGCGAACAATTTCCTTGAAGAATAAAACAATTATGCTCATGGAATCACTAGTATTTTTACACAAAATGTGTCAATTTCTAAAATATATCAACAATAACAAAAATAGAGTGATTACCTCATTGGGTTGTAGTAAATCCCAACAACAAATCTATACCGATGTCTTTCCATGGTGATTCTGGTACTAGGAATGGTGTCTCAAACCAATATTCTTACTCATTCCTTTAGCATGCTAACAAACTCTGCAACTTTCAACACATTTCTTCACTTTTTTAGCAATACCAAGCCAACAATATCACTCTTCAAGCAATGCTCGAGTCTTATCAATCACAAAATGTTCATTGAAGACACCATTATGTAGCTATCTAATGAGATTATTCGTAATTGAACATCTAGGAATAAATAATTGTTTATTCCTAAGCAATAATCCCTCTTGGATAAAATAATCCAAGAATGGGGTTCTCTCACCACTCCATGGCTCTTTACTGATTTTTCAAGCTTCAACAAAATCTAGGTCCATCTCATACAAACTCTTCTCTACTTATAGTCCTATTGTCTTAATGGTCATAGTGGTCAATAATAATGTCCTCCTTCTACTCAATTTATCAACAACTCTGTTAGATTTTCTAGACCTATGTTTCAACACAATTGTGTAACTTTTCAAGAATTCTATCACTTTCATATTTTTCTGATTGGACTTTCATTGTTGTTGATGTATCTCAATGCTTGATGATCAATATATAGAACAAAATCTTTAGGAAAAAAATAACGTTTTCATTTCTTTAACACTTGAATAATTGAGTAAAACTGTTAATCACACATAGAATGTTTCTATTTTACTTCATTTAATTTCTCACTAAAGTAGGCAATTGATTTTCTCTTTGGACTAAGTACTGCCCCAATTTCTTTTATAAAAAAATCACAGTCTACTTGAAATAATTTTCAAAAATAAGGTAAATCCAATATTGGTTTTTGCGTCACTTTATGTTTTAGCAACTCAAATCCCCTTTGAGTTGTGGCATTCCATTGAAATTCTTTCCTTCTCATACAAGCAATTATCGGTGCACAAATAACATTGAAATTTCTAATACATTTCTATCAAAATTAGCTAAATCATGAAAACTTGTTACCTCAAAGGTTCTCCTAAGAATAAGCGATTCTACAATTTCTCTTCATTCTCTAGATCCATATTTAATCCTTCTTGGGATATTACAAATCCCAAGTATACCAATTATTCTTTCATAAATGGAATTTTTTGCAGATTTATAACTTCTCATGCTTCAATATTTCCAACCCTTGCCTCAAATGATCCAGATGCTCCTCTTTCATCTTGACGAAAATTAGAATATTATATAAATAAACAACAAGAAACCTTCCCAAATAAGGATTCAACACTTCATTCATCAATTTCATAAAGGTATTTGGTACAATAATTAGTCCAAATGGCATGACCAACCACTCATACAATCATCCTTTTTTTTTTAAATGATATCTTCCATTCATCTCCTTGACATAATATGATTTGATGATACCCACTCTTTAAATTGATCTTAGAGGAATATCATGCTCCACTTAAGTATCTATTAATTCATCCATCCTCGGTAAGGGAAATATTTACTTTGGTGATCTTATTGATGGCCCTTGAATCAATGCACATCCTCCATTCTTCACCTTTTTTTGGTTCTAGTACAATAGGTACTACACATGGACTCAAACTCTTTTATTAGATCTTTGTCTAATAACTCACGAACTTGCCTATTTATCTCTTCACTTTTAGCTGGAGTTAACTAATGTGGTTATTTGTTTGGAAAAATAAAACTTGGAAAGAAATCTATTTGATGAGAATTGATCCTCACAAATGGTAACCCCTTTAAATTCTCCTATCAGTGCACTCACTTTCTCTATTGGATAATGTCTCCCCATTTCCAAACTCACATTCCTTGGAAAAATAGTGAAACACCACTTTTACCTCTCCTCTTTCAAAAATACTTTTGTGGTGCATAAAATTACTCTCCTACCATAGGTAAAATTGTTGATGTTACTACTTTCTCATTTTTCCTCTTTCATTGGCCACAACCAATGTTTCTCTCCATCTTTCTCTAGAAGAAAGGTATTCTTCACACCAACAAGCATACATTTTCTATCATACTGGAAATGTCTTCCTAACAATAGATGGCATGCATCTATTGAAACTACATCACACACCACTTGATCTTAGTACATTCCAAGGTGGAAATTAATAAAATATTGCTCAGAGACAGTGACATTATGCTCCTTCTTTAGCCATAAGATTCACTAGTAAATTTGCATCATTTTCTGACGACACTTTCGCCATAATCCCAACGTATGCTTGTCGGGATTCCGACAAAACTTGACCCTCCCAAATGTTGATTCTGGTACCATATCACTTTCGAAGGATACCCTCATCGTCTTATTTCCGACATATCTGATGGACATGTGGCGTCAAAGGCCCAATTCTACAGTGACATAAATGGTCGTCTTACTTCCGACGTTTTCATTCGTCAGAAGTGAGCCGAACGAGTGCAACTATTGTTCGACTAATTTTCCATATCAACCATGTTTAAGTCATCGGAATTCAGATGATAGAGAAACTATTCTTCGTTGAATAATCTAAATCAACCTTGTTTCATTGGTCAGAAGTGAGATGAACTATAAAATATTCATCAACGAAGTTTCTATATTGGCCACGTTTCATGCGTCAGAAGTGAGACAGTATACAAGCTAGATTTGTTGGAATCCAGACAACATGGAATATATTTAGCGACGAATTCTCAATATCATCCATGTTTTAGGTCGTCAAAAGAGAGATGAGGGGGCATTGGAAGACCGACGCACTGTAATTGTTTTTAAAAAATATATAAATTTGTCATCTCTTCTAGGCCTACATTAGTGGCATACAAAGAAACCCATTGGGGCTGCTATGTATACCAATTTGGCATACACAATAGACCCTATGCCTATTGTGTATGCCAATTGAAATACATAGCAACCCCCAATGGCCTGTTGTGTATACCAAGTGGTATACATAAGAGGAAATTGGGGCTACTCTGTATGCCAATTGGCATACACAACATCCCTAATGGGCTGCTATGTATGCCAATTGGCATACACATTTAATCCCCAATGGGTTTCTCTGTATGACAATTGACATACATAGCAACCCCAATGACATATTTATGTTTGATCCAAGAAAGGAAGATTGGATGGTTGTTATGATAATATTAGGGTATGTATAAGGAATCAACGTCTATGCCTTAGTAATCAAGATCAAGGTGATGATAGTTTTGACTTACATGGGTTTGTTGATGAAGATTGGGTTGGCGATGTGTACAAGAAAATGTCCACAAGTGCACATGTATTTTATTTGTTCCAATGAGTGGTGGGGTTGATGAGTAAGACATAAACCATCATTTCCTCTTCTAGTTCAAAGACATGATATGTTGTTGCAACAAAAGTTATCAAAGACACATTTTGGTTATTGAGATTATGAAACAATATTTCTATCAAATAGGCTAGTTTAGAAATCGAATGTGATAGACAAATCACCATTGTAATGACTAAGAAGCCAAATTATAGTTCTAAGCATAAACATATTGATGTGGAGTACCACATTGTGAGGGAAATAGAGGAAGTAGGTGTAATGAAATTGATAAAGTGTAGATCAAAGTTAATGCAACACAATAACTAACAAGGAAATTAATGGAGTGAAGTTTGTCTTGTGTAGAGATAAGCTTGGCATTTACACTTGTTCAATTTGATTTCCAAGTGGGAGAGCATTTGATAAAACATGGAAATCTATTTTCACAATGTAACAATAGTCGTACAAGTGGAATGTACATAGAATTTCAAAGTTTGCTCCTTTCTTTATTTTCTTTTCATTTCTTTGTATGTATATTATTTATCAAATTTTTTCAAACATACTTTGTATACATTTGGGTGTTGTGTACACTTCAAATTCAACTTTTGCACTACTTTAGGAGAAACAATATTTGATTTCTACCACCATCTACAATCAAATTAAAATATAAATTTTACTTTTCATTTAATGTGAATTTAATCTTAAAGATGCCCTTCCTCTAGTCTATCTCGTTTGAAATAAAATAAAATTATACATTTTACTTTTCATTCAATGTGAATTTAATGTTAAAGATACTCTTCCTCTAGTGTAGATATTTTGCAATCTCCTTCTCTATATGGAATAATACTCTTCTCATCATTGAGTTTTCTCCATGCTTTGATTTCACTTTAGTAAATTCTTCTTCTACTATTAATTACAATTATTCAACAACATATGTTCTTTCCTCTTGTCTTCTTACCTCATTATGTGATTTTGGATACTCATATGCTCTATGTCCATCCCCTCCACATATGAAACACATTTCTTCATATTCCACATGTACTTCTACCTCTCATTGATCCTTTCCCTCTGTTATCACATAAAGTTGTCTAAGGACCACAGGGCGATCCAATCCTTTTCTTGCGCGTGTATGAGTCTCGATTTCAAAGTGCACCTTTTCAGAGTGACCCATTCCAGACTCGAATCAATAAAACATGTGATTTCAACTTCCAACGGCTGGGATTCCATGTGGAGTTCATATTGGTAGTTTGCGGCTGTTCAAAATACGAAAGTGCGCGAATTATAGCACCATAGAAAAAGGTCCGAAGTCCCAAGGTCGAGCAAAGGTTAAATCTAGACCATAGATCTCATCGGGAGATATCGACGGTGGAAAATCATTACGAGAATCGAGAGTTCATAATATTGTTAAAGTTGATCGTCACAGGTTCGAAGTCACAGAACCCGAAGTGAGCAGGAGTTGTCCGATCTAGAGGGACACATGGCACTAGATCCAAGCTACAGAGAAAGTCACTTCGAGAAATTTGAAATGAGAGATGCGTAAAGCCCGAAGTGCCGAAGTGGCTGAAGCCCGAAGTTTCGAAGCACTCAGAGGTGGAGCCCGGGGTCACAACCCGAGGTCATATTGGGGTTTTTACTGGGAAAAGAAACTAGCGCCCATTACTTAGAGATTTCGTCAAAGTGGGCATCGAGAATTCTGTGGTCTGGTGTTGTAAAACTATCAAAAGGAAGAAATCTCGAAGCATCATATGGGATAAGTGCTAGGTCACATCCCGAGGTCACAAGCATGAAGGGGTGATGAAGAAGGATCTTAGCACCTACAACGCCTGTATTGGTCACTGGGGAAGATTTTCAAAGCCTTGAGGCATCAGGATTGACTTGAAGAAGTCATGGGCACTGCTTGGAAGCATTCATGGGTGTTAGGCCTCATCCCGATCCCAATGAAGGAAGTTATTGAAGATAGGGGCGACAATTGAGACCTCATCTCACCCCATAAATGGAAAGTGTTGCATAGAGCATCCATGAAGGTAGATTGTCCACCTGAAGCTTCCTCCTGGATGGATTTTCCTGTAAAACGCATAACTGCGCCTGTCTCGGATCTGACATGAGAAGACCTGCACAGTATGATAGAGTGGGTGCCGACTGGAAGCTTTGAATGTAGGGGAATTATCATGCTCCTGGTAGTTGCAATAGTTCTGAGTATATATACTCAGTTTCAATATTTTTTATGGTCGAATGGTTGAGCTAGGCTCCCTGATATTGTAATATTTTGATTGAGAACAACTGGTTCTCTGGTTATGCATTTGTTTTTTAGACATCTTGGTTAATCTAAGTCATCTTTCTTACTCCACCTTATTTGCCTCTGATACTGAGAGAGTTCATGTTTGATTGATTCACATGGATTGTTGTAACTGTATTATGATAAATGTTTGATTATAGTACTATTATGATTTCTTTCATATTCCTTGAAATTTGAATCCAAGAGGACCTTGTGTTTAAGTTTTTCCTCCTTAGGCTGCTGGAAAATCTGATGTTCATAGTGGGCCTCTACACCTTTCTCACTAAATATGCCTCCTACTCACCCTTACTCCAACTTACTGACTGAAGTTGATTCCATACCTCAATTGCTTATGCATGCTAGTCCATATTTATGAGTTAGAACACTATTATCATTGAGTTTTCTCCATTTTACCACTCAAAACTCAATTACCTCTGACATATAAATTAATGGGTACTGGGATTACCTTCAATGCAATCTGAAGGTGACTTCTAGTGATAACGCCCTCTATCATCATTATATGTTCTTCCAAAAATATGATTTACTATGATGGCATTGGTTTCATAATCACCTCTCTTATCTCTTAAATAATTTTTGCATCCACTTATTCTTTTCTTCTTCAATGTATGCTACTTTCTAGCCAAATTCTTCTAATTACTTGAGTTTAATTGATAAACCTCTACCACTAAATGAATATTCAACACATTAAATTCATATTGAACAGAAAAACAAAGACCATTTACATACTTGCAATAAATTTAGGGATTTCTTCACTTCCTCTTGAACTAATGAATGTAATAAATAATTATTAGGCATACTCATTTAATAAAATCCCCATCTGCTTCAAATTTTACAATCTTCTCAATAAATTTAGAGAGTAATCTGCATGAAAAAGTTTACCTATCAATTCCATTTTATCCCATCTTATGATCTTTTCATTCCCCTTAATTTGTCTATCCAATTGCGACTTATTCCACCACAAATATGCATGGATCTTCAATTTTGCACATGTAAATCTTACCTTTTTTATATCCTCAATCTGTTCAACACTCAAAAAAATTCTCCATCTCCCCTATCTAGTCAATCAATTCTTCAAGGTTTAGGATTCCTCCATACATAGGGGTTTAAAGTTTGGGTTTTCCTCAAAAAATTGTTATGACTCTTATCATTCTTTCTTTTTGAGTGCACTCCTCTTATAGTTCTTTTGTTGTGGTTAGATAAAGTTTTGTAATAAATTACAACAATATAATTTTTTTTATCCATAATATAAACTAAAATTGTTCACCATCTCAAATAGTGAGCTAGTTGTAAAAGATAAAATTGTTTGAGAAGATATATCTTTACAACTATGAAATAAATATTAGTGTCCTCCACCTTGATCTATTATATGAACTAAGAAAAGACAATGTTATGTTAGATTCGTCTATATATTTAGTTCTAGTGTTGAAATACAAGCATTTTGAATAGCCATTATCCTACCAACAATTCAAGGAGAACAAACCTACTTTGTCACTATGGTAAAAATTCAAGGACATCTAGATTATGAAAGGATTTAACAATAAATCATATGAAACCCAATCAAACATAACTAGATACTAACTTACATTGTCACTCATGAAAAAATAATTAGTGTTAGGAGTTGTGCCACCAATATGGAACAACTCCAACAAATCAGGGAACTACCCATGAATGTATCCACACATTGTGACCATACATTTCATAGTAAGAACATTCCATTCCTCCATAAGGATTTCCCTGGTGTGATAACATAGAATCTTCACCTTAGACTCAAAGAGAAACTTGCATTCCAACAAACGCTTTATCTGTCTTTCCAATTAATCAACATAAGAATGCATATCCATACCCCAATGAATCCAAAACGAATTGATCTATACATTTAAAAATCCAAAATACCTCATTGCCTCTTCTCCAAATGCCTCTAAATCCAATAACCCACCAAAGACAAAAAAAACCTTGACTAAATATATAAATTCTCAATATCTCCAAAATTCCCATCCTATTTTTCAAAATTCAAACCCTATCACTTGCTAAACAATTAGAAGAGAAATATTAATAATTATTCTAAGAAAAAATGACCTTTCAAACAAGAATTTCACCGTATAAAATCCAATCGGATTAAAAAACGGTGCCTTTATTACTACCGTATTGCCGTGATCATCATTTTCATATATAGCCCAATACATATACAATAAAATCTTATCCAAAACATTAAAATTTATGAATACCCAGGGCTAAATTTTATTGTGTGCACTTTCACATCAAATTGTTTTACCTCTTTCCACCCTGCAATTCTTCATGTAATCTATGGAACTACCCCATTTACCCTCGTTCTATAGGCTATTTTAAGTCCATTTGTGTATCTTACGTTAATCATTATATTATACTTTCATTCCATGATCAAGGAATTAATTCCTTGGAGGATAGACCTAACATATGAGCAAGGAGACATATTTGGCTTCTTATTCTTATTGATCTCTAATAAATTGATGTCAATGTGAAAAATGTTAGCTATCCTTGTGAAGGCCTCTAGTTTACCAATGAATTAATCATCAAAATAGAATCCAAATGACAAGGGGAGATCTGCATGATCCACTACATAGTTGGCATAAAGAATCACACAGACTCTGAAACGAAAGAACAATACGAATTAATGCATATATTTTCAACTATTTTTAGAAGCAATTAGAGGAGAGCCACTACCGATTTCAGCGACATCTCCATGGGTTTGGCCGAATAGTGCTCCTCTACCTCTATCGATGTCCAAATGGAAGTTGTGACCCCTTAATATATCCACTCTTGCACGGATTTGGCATGCTCGTCTACCTCTGTCGATGTCTCCACTCTTGCACGCTGGGTTTGGCCAGATAGATCTTCTCTCTGCTTGTTGTCTCCACTCCTCCACGTGGGGTTTGGTCAGATAAGGCTACTTTATGATTTCTCTCTCCACATTTTCATGTGGGGTTTAGCTTGATAGGTATGATCTCATGCACATAGGATGGATTCTCTGTGGTTGATGTCGTGAATGGGTGTAAGCAAATTTCTTTTTTGACTTTTTTTTTGTTTTGTTTTGTTATATATATATATATATATACAATCTGAGTGGGTTTAATGGTTAATAAAATGTGTTTCCTCTTAGGAGGTCACAAGTTCAAATCCATAGGGGGGTAGGGTATGCATACCTCCATAGACTTTACCAGTCAAATTGTTGGGCAGAGGGGGACCCTTGTCCCACAAGCAAGGGGGTATCATATACCAATTTGGTGTATGGCTTGGTCGTGACCTTAAAAATATATGATTATTATTATTATTTTAATATGTATATATCTTAATTAACCTTGTCAAAACTAGTACGAACAAGGGGAATCTGATTGTTTAATTAAAAAAAAAACATTGCGATGGTTCATGCGGATGCTGACACAATGTGATTTATGCCTAGTTCTCTGCATGTCAAAGTGAATAAATTCAACCAAGCATGGGTAAATGACGGGAGTAACTATGACTCTCTTAAGGTAGCCAGATGCCTCATCATGATCTAATTAGTGATGCACATGAATGGATTAACGATATTCCCACTGCCCCTAGCTACTATTTAGAGAAATGAAATCCACGGGAATGAGTTTGGAAGAATTAGTGGGGAAAGAAGACTCTATTGAGCTTGACTCTAGTCTGACTTTGTGAAATGACTTGAGAGGTGTAGAATAAGTGGGATCCGTTTTGATATATAACCCTATGAATCCTAGAACATCAAACCCATATCCTATAAATTGTAAATGATATAATCTATAATACAATATAACCCTTTTATTACCTAACATGTATAACCTCTATCAAATCGAATACTTAACCCCTACAACACATGCAATAACCTATAACCCCCAACCCATATATCCAACAACACATAAAATTTATTAACCCTTAAACCTAACCTTTATAATTGCATTAACCCCTAACACTTAATCCCCACAACACCTATCCTTTATACCTTAAATGTAACACAGAGAAACACTAACCCTTACCCATAATAACTTTGAACCCCTACAACCTTAACTATATAGCCTATATAAGCCCTTACACCTGTAACCCCTAATGATTTAAAAATCTAATATTTATGGTCCCTAACCCCTTGACCACTAATACCTAGCCCCTATAACCCTAAACCCCTATAAGACCAAGCCCCTAGAATCTCTAACCCATTGCATTAAGATATTTTAAAACTACAACCATTATATAACCATGTTTATTGTCTAACCTTTATCCACTACCACCCATAGCTCCATAACCATTAACCCTTATCACCATTCATCCCTATAAAACATAAGGCATAAACCATATGTCCATTGTAAAACTATTTAACCCATATTACTACTCACTTGTAACGAATATAACCCCAAAATACTAATCCCTATAACTCATAATGTTGAACCCTTGTTCTTACAATCCTTAAAACTGTACACTATAACATATAACAACATATTTAAAATCCTTATAACCCCTTAAACTTTTGCCTATCACCCTTCATCAATAACCCAATTAAACTTGTAATCCCAATGACACCTAAACCCTATCTCGCAACTCCTAAGAATGTATCAACCCTAATTCCTATGACCCCTAACCACAATACCTTGTAACTCATAACCCATTTAACCATTAACACCAAAAATAATGATATAACGCCTATCC
>ML796715.1:288915-326677 GCA_009831015.1 Picea engelmannii | reverse complement strand
AAGTTTCTCTTTGAGTCTAAGGTGAAGATTCTATGTTATCACACCAGGGAAATCCTTATGGAGGAATGGAATGTTCTTACTATGAAATGTATGGTCACAATGTGTGGATACATTCATGGGTAGTTCCCTGATTTGTTGGAGTTGTTCCATATTGGTGGCACAACTCCTAACACTAATTATTTTTTCATGAGTGACAATGTAAGTTAGTATCTAGTTATGTTTGATTGGGTTTCATATGATTTATTGTTAAATCCTTTCATAATCTAGATGTCCTTGAATTTTTACCATAGTGACAAAGTAGGTTTGTTCTCCTTGAATTGTTGGTAGGATAATGGCTATTCAAAATGCTTGTATTTCAACACTAGAACTAAATATATAGACGAATCTAACATAACATTGTCTTTTCTTAGTTCATATAATAGATCAAGGTGGAGGACACTAATATTTATTTCATAGTTGTAAAGATATATCTTCTCAAACAATTTTATCTTTTACAACTAGCTCACTATTTGAGATGGTGAACAATTTTAGTTTATATTATGGATAAAAAAAATTATATTGTTGTAATTTATTACAAAACTTTATCTAACCACAACAAAAGAACTATAAGAGGAGTGCACTCAAAAAGAAAGAATGATAAGAGTCATAACAATTTTTTGAGGAAAACCCAAACTTTAAACCCCTATGTATGGAGGAATCCTAAACCTTGAAGAATTGATTGACTAGATAGGGGAGATGGAGAATTTTTTTGAGTGTTGAACAGATTGAGGATATAAAAAAGGTAAGATTTACATGTGCAAAATTGAAGATCCATGCATATTTGTGGTGGAATAAGTCGCAATTGGATAGACAAATTAAGGGGAATGAAAAGATCATAAGATGGGATAAAATGGAATTGATAGGTAAACTTTTTCATGCAGATTACTCTCTAAATTTATTGAGAAGATTGTAAAATTTGAAGCAGATGGGGATTTTATTAAATGAGTATGCCTAATAATTATTTATTACATTCATTAGTTCAAGAGGAAGTGAAGAAATCCCTAAATTTATTGCAAGTATGTAAATGGTCTTTGTTTTTCTGTTCAATATGAATTTAATGTGTTGAATATTCATTTAGTGGTAGAGGTTTATCAATTAAACTCAAGTAATTAGAAGAATTTGGCTAGAAAGTAGCATACATTGAAGAAGAAAAGAATAAGTGGATGCAAAAATTATTTAAGAGATAAGAGAGGTGATTATGAAACCAATGCCATCATAGTAAATCATATTTTTGGAAGAACATATAATGATGATAGAGGGCGTTATCACTAGAAGTCACCTTCAGATTGCATTGAAGGTAATCCCAGTACCCATTAATTTATATGTCAGAGGTAATTGAGTTTTGAGTGGTAAAATGGAGAAAACTCAATGATAATAGTGTTCTAACTCATAAATATGGACTAGCATGCATAAGCAATTGAGGTATGGAATCAACTTCAGTCAGTAAGTTGGAGTAAGGGTGAGTAGGAGGCATATTTAGTGAGAAAGGTGTAGAGGCCCACTATGAACATCAGATTTTCCAGCAGCCTAAGGAGGAAAAACTTAAACACAAGGTCCTCTTGGATTCAAATTTCAAGGAATATGAAAGAAATCATAATAGTACTATAATCAAACATTTATCATAATACAGTTACAACAATCCATGTGAATCAATCAAACATGAACTCTCTCAGTATCAGAGGCAAATAAGGTGGAGTAAGAAAGATGACTTAGATTAACCAAGATGTCTAAAAAACAAATGCATAACCAGAGAACCAGTTGTTCTCAATCAAAATATTACAATATCAGGGAGCCTAGCTCAACCATTCGACCATAAAAAATATTGAAACTGAGTATATATACTCAGAACTATTGCAACTACCAGGAGCATGATAATTCCCCTACATTCAAAGCTTCCAGTCGGCACCCACTCTATCATACTGTGCAGGTCTTCTCATGTCAGATCCGAGACAGGCGCAGTTATGCGTTTTACAGGAAAATCCATCCAGGAGGAAGCTTCAGGTGGACAATCTACCTTCATGGATGCTCTATGCAACACTTTCCATTTATGGGGTGAGATGAGGTCTCAATTGTCGCCCCTATCTTCAATAACTTCCTTCATTGGGATCGGGATGAGGCCTAACACCCATGAATGCTTCCAAGCAGTGCCCATGACTTCTTCAAGTCAATCCTGATGCCTCAAGGCTTTGAAAATCTTCCCCAGTGACCAATACAGGCGTTGTAGGTGCTAAGATCCTTCTTCATCACCCCTTCATGCTTGTGACCTCGGGATGTGACCTAGCACTTATCCCATATGATGCTTCGAGATTTCTTCCTTTTGATAGTTTTACAACACCAGACCACAGAATTCTCGATGCCCACTTTGACGAAATCTCTAAGTAATGGGCGCTAGTTTCTTTTCCCAGTAAAAACCCCAATATGACCTCGGGTTGTGACCCCGGGCTCCACCTCTGAGTGCTTCGAAACTTCGGGCTTCAGCCACTTCGGCACTTCGGGCTTTACGCATCTCTCATTTCAAATTTCTCGAAGTGACTTTCTCTGTAGCTTGGATCTAGTGCCATGTGTCCCTCTAGATCGGACAACTCCTGCTCACTTCGGGTTCTGTGACTTCGAACCTGTGACGATCAACTTTAACAATATTATGAACTCTCGATTCTCGTAATGATTTTCCACCGTCGATATCTCCCGATGAGATCTATGGTCTAGATTTAACCTTTGCTCGACCTTGGGACTTCGGACCTTTTTCTATGGTGCTATAATTCGCGCACTTTCGTATTTTGAACAGCCGCAAACTACCAATATGAACTCCACATGGAATCCCAGCCGTTGGAAGTTGAAATCACATGTTTTATTGATTCGAGTCTGGAATGGGTCACTCTGAAAAGGTGCACTTTGAAATCGAGACTCATACACGCGCAAGAAAAGGATTGGATCGCCCTGTGGTCCTTAGACAACTTTATGTGATAACAGAGGGAAAGGATCAATGAGAGGTAGAAGTACATGTGGAATATGAAGAAATGTGTTTCATATGTGGAGGGGATGGACATAGAGCATATGAGTATCCAAAATCACATAATGAGGTAAGAAGACAAGAGGAAAGAACATATGTTGTTGAATAATTGTAATTAATAGTAGAAGAAGAATTTACTAAAGTGAAATCAAAGCATGGAGAAAACTCAATGATGAGAAGAGTATTATTCCATATAGAGAAGGAGATTGCAAAATATCTACACTAGAGGAAGAGTATCTTTAACATTAAATTCACATTGAATGAAAAGTAAAATGTATAATTTTATTTTATTTCAAACGAGATAGACTAGAGGAAGGGCATCTTTAAGATTAAATTCACATTAAATGAAAAGTAAAATTTATATTTTAATTTGATTGTAGATGGTGGTAGAAATCAAATATTGTTTCTCCTAAAGTAGTGCAAAAGTTGAATTTGAAGTGTACACAACACCCAAATGTATACAAAGTATGTTTGAAAAAATTTGATAAATAATATACATACAAAGAAATGAAAAGAAAATAAAGAAAGGAGCAAACTTTGAAATTCTATGTACATTCCACTTGTACGACTATTGTTACATTGTGAAAATAGATTTCCATGTTTTATCAAATGCTCTCCCACTTGGAAATCAAATTGAACAAGTGTAAATGCCAAGCTTATCTCTACACAAGACAAACTTCACTCCATTAATTTCCTTGTTAGTTATTGTGTTGCATTAACTTTGATCTACACTTTATCAATTTCATTACACCTACTTCCTCTATTTCCCTCACAATGTGGTACTCCACATCAATATGTTTATGCTTAGAACTATAATTTGGCTTCTTAGTCATTACAATGGTGATTTGTCTATCACATTCGATTTCTAAACTAGCCTATTTGATAGAAATATTGTTTCATAATCTCAATAACCAAAATGTGTCTTTGATAACTTTTGTTGCAACAACATATCATGTCTTTGAACTAGAAGAGGAAATGATGGTTTATGTCTTACTCATCAACCCCACCACTCATTGGAACAAATAAAATACATGTGCACTTGTGGACATTTTCTTGTACACATCGCCAACCCAATCTTCATCAACAAACCCATGTAAGTCAAAACTATCATCACCTTGATCTTGATTACTAAGGCATAGACGTTGATTCCTTATACATACCCTAATATTATCATAACAACCATCCAATCTTCCTTTCTTGGATCAAACATAAATATGTCATTGGGGTTGCTATGTATGTCAATTGTCATACAGAGAAACCCATTGGGGATTAAATGTGTATGCCAATTGGCATACATAGCAGCCCATTAGGGATGTTGTGTATGCCAATTGGCATACAGAGTAGCCCCAATTTCCTCTTATGTATACCACTTGGTATACACAACAGGCCATTGGGGGTTGCTATGTATTTCAATTGGCATACACAATAGGCATAGGGTCTATTGTGTATGCCAAATTGGTATACATAGCAGCCCCAATGGGTTTCTTTGTATGCCACTAATGTAGGCCTAGAAGAGATGACAAATTTATATATTTTTTAAAAACAATTACAGTGCGTCGGTCTTCCAATGCCCCCTCATCTCTCTTTTGACGACCTAAAACATGGATGATATTGAGAATTCGTCGCTAAATATATTCCATGTTGTCTGGATTCCAACAAATCTAGCTTGTATACTGTCTCACTTCTGACGCATGAAACGTGGCCAATATAGAAACTTCGTTGATGAATATTTTATAGTTCATCTCACTTCTGACCAATGAAACAAGGTTGATTTAGATTATTCAACGAAGAATAGTTTCTCTATCATCTGAATTCCGATGACTTAAACATGGTTGATATGGAAAATTAGTCGAACAATAGTTGCACTCGTTCGGCTCACTTCTGACGAATGAAAACGTCGGAAGTAAGACGACCATTTATGTCACTGTAGAATTGGGCCTTTGACGCCACATGTCCATCAGATATGTCGGAAATAAGACGATGAGGGTATCCTTCGAAAGTGATATGGTACCAGAATCAACATTTGGGAGGGTCAAGTTTTGTCGGAATCCCGACAAGCATACGTTGGGATTATGGCGAAAGTGTCGTCAGAAAATGATGCAAATTTACTAGTGAATCTTATGGCTAAAGAAGGAGCATAATGTCACTGTCTCTGAGCAATATTTTATTAATTTCCACCTTGGAATGTACTAAGATCAAGTGGTGTGTGATGTAGTTTCAATAGATGCATGCCATCTATTGTTAGGAAGACATTTCCAGTATGATAGAAAATGTATGCTTGTTGGTGTGAAGAATACCTTTCTTCTAGAGAAAGATGGAGAGAAACATTGGTTGTGGCCAATGAAAGAGGAAAAATGAGAAAGTAGTAACATCAACAATTTTACCTATGGTAGGAGAGTAATTTTATGCACCACAAAAGTATTTTTGAAAGAGGAGAGGTAAAAGTGGTGTTTCACTATTTTTCCAAGGAATGTGAGTTTGGAAATGGGGAGACATTATCCAATAGAGAAAGTGAGTGCACTGATAGGAGAATTTAAAGGGGTTACCATTTGTGAGGATCAATTCTCATCAAATAGATTTCTTTCCAAGTTTTATTTTTCCAAACAAATAACCACATTAGTTAACTCCAGCTAAAAGTGAAGAGATAAATAGGCAAGTTCGTGAGTTATTAGACAAAGATCTAATAAAAGAGTTTGAGTCCATGTGTAGTACCTATTGTACTAGAACCAAAAAAAGGTGAAGAATGGAGGATGTGCATTGATTCAAGGGCCATCAATAAGATCACCAAAGTAAATATTTCCCTTACCGAGGATGGATGAATTAATAGATACTTAAGTGGAGCATGATATTCCTCTAAGATCAATTTAAAGAGTGGGTATCATCAAATCATATTATGTCAAGGAGATGAATGGAAGATATCATTTAAAAAAAAAAGGATGATTGTATGAGTGGTTGGTCATGCCATTTGGACTAATTATTGTACCAAATACCTTTATGAAATTGATGAATGAAGTGTTGAATCCTTATTTGGGAAGGTTTCTTGTTGTTTATTTATATAATATTCTAATTTTCGTCAAGATGAAAGAGGAGCATCTGGATCATTTGAGGCAAGGGTTGGAAATATTGAAGCATGAGAAGTTATAAATCTGCAAAAAATTCCATTTATGAAAGAATAATTGGTATACTTGGGATTTGTAATATCCCAAGAAGGATTAAATATGGATCTAGAGAATGAAGAGAAATTGTAGAATCGCTTATTCTTAGGAGAACCTTTGAGGTAACAAGTTTTCATGATTTAGCTAATTTTGATAGAAATGTATTAGAAATTTCAATGTTATTTGTGCACCGATAATTGCTTGTATGAGAAGGAAAGAATTTCAATGGAATGCCACAACTCAAAGGGGATTTGAGTTGCTAAAACATAAAGTGACGCAAAAACCAATATTGGATTTACCTTATTTTTGAAAATTATTTCAAGTAGACTGTGATTTTTTTATAAAAGAAATTGGGGCAGTACTTAGTCCAAAGAGAAAATCAATTGCCTACTTTAGTGAGAAATTAAATGAAGTAAAATAGAAACATTCTATGTGTGATTAACAGTTTTACTCAATTATTCAAGTGTTAAAGAAATGAAAACGTTATTTTTTTCCTAAAGATTTTGTTCTATATATTGATCATCAAGCATTGAGATACATCAACAACAATGAAAGTCCAATCAGAAAAATATGAAAGTGATAGAATTCTTGAAAAGTTACACAATTGTGTTGAAACATAGGTCTAGAAAATCTAACAGAGTTGTTGATAAATTGAGTAGAAGGAGGACATTATTATTGACCACTATGACCATTAAGACAATAGGACTATAAGTAGAGAAGAGTTTGTATGAGATGGACCTAGATTTTGTTGAAGCTTGAAAAATCAGTAAAGAGCCATGGAGTGGTGAGAGAACCCCATTCTTGGATTATTTTATCCAAGAGGGATTATTGCTTAGGAATAAACAATTATTTATTCCTAGATGTTCAATTACGAATAATCTCATTAGATAGCTACATAATGGTGTCTTCAATGAACATTTTGTGATTGATAAGACTCGAGCATTGCTTGAAGAGTGATATTGTTGGCTTGGTATTGCTAAAAAAGTGAAGAAATGTGTTGAAAGTTGCAGAGTTTGTTAGCATGCTAAAGGAATGAGTAAGAATATTGGTTTGAGACACCATTCCTAGTACCAGAATCACCATGGAAAGACATCGGTATAGATTTGTTGTTGGGATTTACTACAACCCAATGAGGTAATCACTCTATTTTTGTTATTGTTGATATATTTTAGAAATTGACACATTTTGTGTAAAAATACTAGTGATTCCATGAGCATAATTGTTTTATTCTTCAAGGAAATTGTTCGCTTGCACGATTTTCCAAGAAGTGTAACCTTAGATGGGGACAACAAGATTATAGGTCATTTCTATAGAAATTTATAAAAATTTATAGCTCAATTCCCCATGTCATCCATAGACTGATGGAAAAACTGAAATAGTGAACATAAGCCTTGAAAATCTATTAAGATGTCTTGTCGAAGAAAAACCTAGACAATGGAACTTGGTGTTAGTGCAAGCTTAATTTGTGTACAAAAAATCAGTGAACAAGTCCATATGAAAGAGCACTTTCCATGTTGTGAATGGGAGATCACCAAGAGGAGTGATAGAGTTGATTTTTTTTTCTAAAGTGAGCAAAAATAGTGCAGATGTAGAATCATTTGTCAAACATATGAAAGAAGTGCATGAGCAGGTGTAGCAATAGTTTTGGAAGACCAGTCAGAGTTATAAGCAAAGGATTCATATGATAAGGAAATTAAAAATATTTGAAGAAGGAGATATTGTATTAGCACATTTGAGGAAGGAAATATTCCCAAGATACATCTATAACAAATTGAAAATGAAAAAAATTGGGCCATATATAATTCTAAAGAAAATTTTAATAATGTGTATGTGCTAGAATTTCCTAGGGGTTTAGATATTTCTCCCACATTCAATGTTGTAAACTTATACAAATTCTGTGATGGAATAATGGAAGAAGATGACAATTATGTTGATTATTGGAGAGAACATATTCATGAACAAAAGGAAGATGAAATTGAAAAAAAATAGATGAAAGAATTGTACAAACAATGAGAAGCTAGAAAACAAAAGAATATATAGTCTGTTGGGAAGGTAAAGATTTAGAAGAAGCATTTTCGACTTCATGAGAAGAATTGGAGCAACTTACTTAATCTACTCAAGCTGAAAGAACTAATTTTTTGAGCGGGATCTCACTTCTCTTTCTACCAGATCCTAATGCAAGGGGATCAATTCCATAACCACCTTTTCATTTTGCATTATCGAAGAATCCTAGAAGAGAGTTGACCAGACCACCAATTTCTAGTAGTCACTGGATCAACCACTCAAAATTGAATGGTACAAGTCCAATTAATATTTAATTATCATCCAAAAATCCCAATTAAACCCTAAATGTCCCTTATTTTATTGCTAATGATCGTGATCTCTACGCAGTATTTTCATTTTCGGTGGAGGTTGGTTGTTTAGATTTTGTACAATGGGTTCTCCATTGTCCGTTTTCTACTATCACAATCACATGGTTGTATATTATTCGAGGGTCTCTAATAGCTGGATTAATTTGATGGACATGCAATCTTCCCCCTCCATGTAAATTTTGATATGGAAACCCAAGTGACAATCTAACCATCCTAATTAGCATTAAATTTATTTATTAATGGTATTTTTGATTAAAATTTTCAATGAATTTTAGTAGGGGAATAGAATGATATGAGTTAAGAGGGGTTCTTGAAAGATAAGGAGGTATTGTTATGAGGGTTATTTCTGAAAGAGAAAAGATAAGAGAAGAGCAGAGATGAGGAACCTAATATAGTGAAGGGGATGGAAACTCGAGATCTAATTTTTTCTATAATAGGTGAATTCCATTAAATTGTAGTATCCCAACTGAGACTAAGACTAGCAGGCTAATAAATTGATATCATAGGTAATCGAGAAATCACATTGATACCATGACTATGTAACTCAACATTTTTCCAATAAATACAATTCATTGTTTGTTCCTGAAGAGTTCCTCCCTTTGTGTTCATTTGATTATGTTTGGATGTGTTGAGTGTTTAATTAGTGTGTTGTGTACTTTGAATTTGTGGAAATGGTTGCAGTATGATAAAACTCCAACCAAGGTTGGCATCATAAAAATAGGACGATTTGTAAGATTCGGGTAATCAACATACAAGAGGATCTAGAATATAATTGAGAAGCAGCACAATTAACAATTTGACAGAAGAGAAGAGAAGAAGAATAATTGGAGCAATGTAATTCTCATTAACCAGTAGAAAGAAAAAAATGATCATCCAAAGATGAAAGAATACAATACAATGCAATTGAATGCAATAGAATTGAATTAGTTCCCTTGAAACTATGCTAATCTTAACTACATGAAAAGCATGAGAGAACATGCCCATGCAAAGACAAGTGTGCTTTCATGAGGGAGTTAACTTGTATTTTGTTGGCTAAGTGGAGTAAACTAGCTCATGTGCTTTCATTCCTAGAAAGTAGGATCTAACCCCACTTCAAGTGCACACTTATTCCAAGAAATTAGGAATTGGCTCATAGAAAATAGGATCCCACCCTACAATGGTGGAGAGAAGCGCTCCTATCCCTAGAAAAGTGGAATTTTCTAAGATAACTCCCTATAATTAAGGAATGAATCCCAAGTGCACTATAGGAGAGAGAAAAATAAGCATGTGAGGAAACATTATAGGACAAAGGATGCATGTACACCAACGACCCCCTTAATCCTAACTTAGGTGTAATGTCCCTAATCTGAAACCCTTTGTAATTGTACATATAGGCTAGTGAGTCATTGGTACCAATTGTAAATGTAAATGTACATATAGGTTGATGATTTAGAACCAAGTTTTGGTTTTGCACACACCTGAGTAGTGTGTGAGGATTGTTATCAAAGAAAGGGTGCACACATTTCATAGTGTTGCACACACCTAGGTAAGTGTGTGTGGTTGAACATCAAAGGAAGGGTACGAACATTCCATAGTGTTGTGCACACCTCAATAAGTGTGCAAGGATTACCTTGAAGTGCACATTGAACCAAATATGTGTGTGTGTGTGTGTGTGAGGCCAAAGAGTCTGTGTGGTTATGAGGATGGTGAGATGGGACACAAATAGTCCAATGCGCATGTCCCTGTAAAATGTAATCACACTCAAGTTATTAATAATATCACATCGTTGCACGTAGATAGATCAGACAAAAAGAGATGGGGGGTTAACTCCACCGAAAAGGAAAAAGGGAGGGATTTAAGTCCAAGGGAATATTTTATTAATATTTTTGAAAAGTGTAATTATGGATATTTATTTATCCTAAGTTCCCAAGGGATGGAAATGAGTCACCAAGTGGTTAAAGTTAGTTCTAAAGGTGACAAGTGTCTAGTTTTCTCTTGTGCAAAAGGGGTCAGACCATCGGAGAAAGGAAAACTATTATCTTATCTACAAAGAAAAGATTGTAAAGGGTTTCTATATTATAACCAGAGTATTTGTTTTCGAAGAGGAAGATTGTCAGTCCCATGAGCATTCTCTCGAGGTGATAGATTTGTTGTCGAAGAGGCGGGCTGTCAATCCCATGATCATTCTCTCCGGGTGAGAGTTTTTCTTGGAATTATTTCCTGGTGCACTAGGCATTAATTACAGGGCTCTGAGACTTCCTTTCTAGCCTGTTGTTGAAGCCCTGGAAGGGAAGTGGGGTAGTGAAGGGACTATTGAGCATAGAAGTGACACACTTCCTTGGGTGGGAAAGGCATGTGGGGAATGAGAGACTGTAGGCTAGTTGTAGAAGTGGTACCTTGGACTGAATAATTATGTTGATTATCATACCTTATCTTGGCATAAGGAACCATTTTTCCCTCGTGGAGTTTAAGCCTCAAATTGGAGGTGACCTGTTGTTGAAAGTATATGAGCAACGGAGTCTATGGTTGGGAGGAACGTCTAAGTTCTACGCATAGATTGTTATTTTTCATAAAAGATGAGTGTCTTTGTGTGCTTTTCTCATTTACTTTGTGCTTAATTATCTATGTTTGATATGGATTTAATTATTGTATGATGTTCCATATATGTAGTAGTTGTTATTCTCTATAATGATGCTTGCACATGTAATTGTGGTGTTGATATTTGTGGTGAATGCCCAATACTGATACGTGGTGTATATGTTAAATATTGACATCACGCATTGGTACATGTCGAATACCATCATGCACACAGGCTTCAAAAGGAATTAAGAAAGAGTAAAAGGGTATTTGAATGAATTCCAAATGACCATGATATACTGCGCAAGAATCAGAATTGTGCAAGGGAGCAGTCGATGGGAAAGTTTTGGACAAAGAGTCCAATTATTCACCCAGAAATTTTGGAATTGGGACGTTAAAATCATCCCAGAAATCATAAGAAATGATTCTGACAAAATGGTGCGTTGGGGTACATGCTCAACTACATAATTAGTGACATACTCATGTTTTCCATTTTTTCCTACTATTTAGGAGGATTTTTATTTATAGCATGTCTATTTATAGAAGGTTTATTTTTAGCCGATGGATTCCTATATGTAATACCATGGGAAAATATCATGAGTTTCCAAAACCATGGGCTAATAAACCACCATTAGGAAAATTCCTATTTTTTAGCTACCATTAGGCCAATTCCTATTTTTTAGCCACCTTTAGGTAAATTCCTATTAGGAGATAATTCCTATTTCCACAATTTTAGGAGATATTTCCTATTTCATGGATATAGAGCACACTTTAGTAAAAATATTACCCTCCTAGGGAAGTTTCCATTACCCATCTAATACTTGGAGTTAACTCACTTCACTTATTTAGTGACTTTCTATAATTAGCAATTTCTCACTCAGTTAGGACTTTAGTTCCATTCTTGGACTCTAGTCTTATTCTAGGAGATTTTTTCTATTATGGAATGCATGTGGACTTCATGTAGAGTTCTCACTAAGTTTGCACCTATATTTTTTAACTTTTCTTATTATTAGCATTTTTTTACTTTAGTTAATTGTTTTTATTGGGAGAAGTTACTTTTTTACTTGAACATGCACATGGAAATCCCAACCTGGTGCGCATCCCAGAAAAAAAAATTTCCTCAGGAAACATGTCGCATTTTTGACTCATTTTTCGTGTCACCTCGATTTTAATGTCCATTGATGGGAAGTTTTTCGGAACATGGTTTTTACAGATAGTTTTCTATTTTCAGTTAAGGAATTAGGGTTGTTGACTAATCCAGGTCATTGGGTTAGGGTTTTGGATGTCGTTGGCTCCTATATGTATATTATTTTGTAAAAAATGTATCACAATGAATGAATATAGAATATGTTGGTTTTCTCGGTTTGGGTTTCCAGGGGAAAAATATCTATGTAATATGTGTATTTTCCCTTGTATATTTTTTGTTCTTTTACTGAAAATATGTTTGCAGTAAATATTGTACAAGGTTAAAATCTACACTTGATAGCAGAGCTTTGGTGGCTTCAGGGGGATGTCTTTGTGGTCAAGGGTTTGGCTCGGGACTGTGATAAGACTTGTTAGAGTGGGAGATCTTTGGTATTGATTTTTCATGTGAAAATAAATGGCAAGCAGTTTGAAAATCGAGATTGAGAAGTTTAATGGGTAAAGTTTTGAGTTGTGGAAGCTCAAGATGGAATATTTGTTGGTGGATAGATATTAGTGGATCACAGTGGATCCAGGTACTACATCTACAAGAAATTCAACAGATGACTGGAAAAAGTTGGATTGGAAGGTGAAGAGCACAATCTGACCGTGTCTCTCGGATTTAGTATTACTGAATGTGTCAGAGGAAGCTACAACCAAATATTTATGGGATAATTTGGGGAAGTTGTATCAGTCTAAGTCCCTAGTAAATAAAATTTACTTGAGAAATAAGTTGTATAACCTGAGGATGAGAGATGGAGACTCGGTGGCAGATAATTTGAACACCTTCAATACCGTGGTAAGTCATATAGTATATGTTGAGATTAAAATTTTAGATGAAGATAAACGTATCAGTTTACAATGATCTTTACCAGACTCATGGGATAGTCTGTTTGTTGTCTAATAAAAATTCCTTGAAATTTGATGAAGTCGTCTCATCCTTGTTGTCAGAGGAGATGAGACCGAAGAAAATGGAAGGACAGAGCATAGATGCATTATTTGCAAGAGGATGCTCCCAGGAAAGAAATAGATCTAAGTCCTCAAGTGAGAGATCTAAATCTAAGGGTAGATCTAAATATCCTAGAAAGTTTTTAAAGGTATGTTGGAGATGTGGAAAAGAAGGGCACTACAAGAAATAGTGTAGATCCAAAATTGAGAAAAATAAGGGATCTAAAGAAGCTCCTTCTACAGAAGAAATGACCTCCAAGGAAGAAGGAGGGGATGTGTACTTTGTTTCTTCAAGCATACATGCAGATCATGAGGCATGGTTGGTTAACTCAGGTACATCCTTTCATATGAATCCCCACAGGGAGTGGTTATGTGAATATGAAAGGTATGATGAAGGTAATGTTTTCCTAGGTGATGACTCGACAACCAAAATCATAAGACGAGGAAAATTCAAGTTGATTCTCATAGATGGAAAGATTATAACACTACTTGGTGTTCTATACATCCTAGGTTTGGATAGAAATTTGATTTTTGTAAGAAAAATGGATGATGCAGGGGTAAAAACAATATTTGAAAAGGAAACATCCAGGATGGTTCGAGGAGAAATGGTGTTGTTGAAGGGAGTTTGGTTTGGAACTCTGTATAAGTTTCAAGGAAGAATTATTAGTGATGGGTGTAATAGTTCCATCATTCCTAATATTGGATTTGAATAAGAAATAACTCCTACAGTCTCTGGAGAAAAGGCTATGATGTGGCATCAAAGACTAGGGAATATTGGAGAGAAGGTTATTCGACTACTACACGATAAAGGTATGGTTGAAGCTATGTCTAAATTCTCTATGGATTTTGATTTCTATGAGCGTTGTGTATATGGGAAGTAGAATTGGGTAAGATTCCCCTATGGTGCAATGAGGGCAGAAGGAATTTTATAGCTAGTTCACAGTGATGTGTTTGGACCTGTATTGGTTCCATCATTGGGAAAATCTGTGTACTATGTGTCATTTATAGATGACTTCTCGAGGAATAATTGGATATATTTCCTCGAGAATAAATCTAAAGTCTTTGACAAGTTTAAAGAGTTTAAGGATCTTGTTGAGAATCAAATAGAGAAAATAAATAAGGTGTTGAGGACAGATAATGACGAAGAGTTCTGCGGGAATGAATTTGAAGAATTATGTAAGAAGTGAGGTATAGCAAGGCAGAATACTACTCCATATACACCTCAGTAGAATGGAGTTGCAGAAAGGATGAAAAATGCGCTGATGGAAAAATCAAGGTGCATGCTCAATGGTGTCGGGTTAGGGAAATAATTTTTGGAAGAGGCAGTGGGTAATGCATGTTACTTGGTCAATATATCACCCTCATCAACATTGGACAACAAGACTCCACAAGAGGTATGGACTGGTAAGAAACCTTCTCTCACACATCTCAAGGTATTTGGTTGTGAGGTATGTGTTCATGTTCCAAAGGAAAACAAGAGTAAGCTAGATAAGAAGGTTAAAAAGTGTATCTTTTTTGGGTATAAATATGGTCTCAAAGGTTATAAGATTTGGAACCAATAAACTAAGAAGGTTGTGTATAGATGAGATGTGGTATTTAGATAAATGAAGGATGTTGTTAAAAGGAATTCCTACCAAGTAAGGAAGAACCAGAGAAAATATAATTTGATTTAAAGGATGATGAATGAGACTCTACATAAGAACAAGAATCAGAAGAAGAAGATCCTCATACTCCATTATTGAGGAGATCGGTTCGAGAAAGAATTCTACCGAAAGGTATACTCCATCTGATTTATGTTCAAAATGTTCTCTATCTATTATTGATTATTGTCCTAGAACTTTTAGGGAGGCAGTGGATTCAGAGGATGGAAAGATCTGGAAAAAGGCCATGGATGAAGAAATGACAGCCTTGGATAAGAATGAGGCTTGGGATCTAGTAGATTTTTTGACTGGAAGAAATCCCATTGGTAGCAAATGGGTATTTAAAAATAAGTTGAATGCAGAAGGAAAAGTGGAGAATTACAAAGCTCGGTTAGTAGCAAAGGGTTATTCCCAGGTTGAGGGAATTTATTTTGGTGATATTTTTTCTCTTGTTGCCAAGTTAAATTTTATAATATTTTTTTTATTTGTTGTTGTTGCATTTGATTTTGAAGTAGAACAAATGGATGTGAAGGAAGCATTCCTACATGGGGATCTGGAAGAAGAAATATATATGAAGAATCCAGAAGGATGTTTTGTGAAGGGAAAGAAGGAGTTGGTATGCAAGCTAAGAAAATTCCCTGTATGGTTTAAAACAATCACCGAGGATGTGGCATCAAAAATTTGATACTTATATGTTGGGACTTGGATTCACAAGAAGAAAAGAGGATCATTGTGTGTATTTTAAATTAATTTGTGATCATTTGATTGATTTGGTATTGTATGTGGATGACATGTTGTTGATAAGAAACAACTAGGAGATTATACATGATGTGAAAACTCAGTTGTCCTCTAATTTTGACATGAAGGATATCAGTGCTTCATATTTCATTTTGGGCGTGGAAATTAAAAGAGATTGGAAAAAGAGGAAGCTCTGGTTAAATCAGAGAAAATATGTCGAAATAATATTGTATAGGTTTAATATGCAGGAATGTAAACCATTCAAGTTCCTTATTCTTGTTGGTGTAATGTTATTTGCAGATCAGTGTCCCAAGACACAAGAAGAAGAGGAGGACATGTCTCATGTTCCATATGTGAGTGCAGTTGGAAGTTTGATGTATGTTGTAACAACCCCTATGTTACGTCATATAAATACATGAGAAACAGTCTGATTTTTTTTTTAAACATTAATAAGCATCATCAGAACGTGAGAAACATGACAAGACATCATTAGAATAAGTGAAACATGACATTGACATACTTCAATCAATTGTAGTCAAATTCATGATAATAACATATATAAGAAAACACATTATGCTTATCTCAATTCATTTGAAAACTAGATTTAGATACTACTTAAAGCATGAAGGAGTCTGTCACTTCACATAAAATGAAATACAACTACCCACCCAACCTATCCTGCAAGGTTAGGATTTCCAAGGCACATAATCAACACTCAAGTCTAGGATTCGTCTGATTGATCTTGACCATTTAAGGTCTCAAGACTAGCAATTGTTATGAGCAACAAGAAAGTGTTTAATTCCCATAATCTCATTTCATTCCAAAATTTTTAATATACAAACAATGTTCTTAACTACCCTTCTGTAAACAGAGAAAATGTTGTAGCCTGGTTACCTCATCAAACACCATTGCATACTATTTCAATACCTTATCACCTTACTCATTAAGGATAGGAAGACATTCCAGATACACCAAGACAATAATCTTAAACATAAAATAGAATCCTTTTAACCTACAATCTACCATTTATGACATATTTGAATCACTTAGATAGAGTGGAGAAATAATCTATAACTAGGAGAGAGAGTTTGTTCTAAGAAAGAGTTTAAGTTTTGTAAGAAGCATGAAGCTTCTCTTCTAGTAACACAGTGAAACACCTCCATAGTCAATTCTAGGAGTGCGTAGATGGATCTTTCAAGGCCCAAGGTTCAGAAGATACAACACTTGAAGTGCACAGAGACCCTCTCAAGTCGAGCATAGGTCAAAAATTTCAGAAGTACAATCTCAGGAGAGACAGTGTGAACATTCACAGGGGAGGTGCAAGTACGCACTCAAAAAATAACATCTAAATATCAAGAGGGATGTGCTAAGAGCATTGGAGTTAAAATAAAGGAAAATATCAAGAGTGACAGGGATGCAGGGTTCAAGGAGGGGTCAAGACCATAGAACCAGAAGAAAGCAATAGTAGTCATCAGATCTAGGAGTTACAAACAAGGGTTGTCATATCAACATCTGATTAAGTCCCAGCCATCGGATCTCAGCAATGGTAGATCAACAAAGGGGAGCCATTTCAGGATCGGAGGGTCAAATTAACTATCGCACCAGTTTGGGTTCCACAATCCTCCCCAAGCCTTCGATCTTCAAGATCGATGAAATCAAAATCATCGAATTAACCCATCGATTAGCACCTGAGGAGTTGGGTCGAGGTCATAGCTCTCGGTCATACGAAGGGAGGACAAAGTCCCTTTAGGCTGGTTGACAAGGAGAGAAAAACCTTGAAGTATCAAAGCTCTGAAGTGATCTACACCATAGATCAGTAAGTGTTTTCTAGTCATTGGATTTGTTAATATTTTTGCGTTAAAGGCAGACGGTTAGATAAAGTCAAGATGCTCGAGGTTTAAGCTATGGGGAATCTCACTCTGGGAAAAAAGGGAAGTGACAACAATGAAAAACCCATAGTCCTAAACCCTAAAATGAATCTGGACCATTGATCCAAAAATGATCACAATCGTTGGATGAAATCTGAGTGGAAGGAAAGTGTAAGCACTTCCATTACTTACCACTTCAGTGATGACCACTCTAGCGAAAAGAATTCTAGAACATGTAAAAATACCTGAAGGTCGAAGGCTAAATCCCTAGAGTCATGAAGTAATACACGTGGTAACACAATGAGATCCCACATCATCCTAGTCCAGGTCAACAAGATCATGTCAGCAAGGACATGTGGCACAATTAGATAGTGACAAGTGTCAAGGTCTAGTTGACACTTTAGGTACAAAAGTTATGAATCAAGGTGACACATGGAAACCACTCAGCCACTACCACATCGATAGTGACATCAGTAGCCATGTCACTCCAGGAGTATGTCACTCTGGGAGATTTGTATCCAAAGTAAACACAGTTCTCCGAAGAGTCAGATCTCTGAAATCATTTCTAGTCGAGATCGGAGAAAGGTATAGGGGTCATTGATCTCCAAGTTAAACAAGATTTGGCTCTACAGATAAATTAAAGGTAAGAGTTAAAGGTTGTGAAGACCCTGAAGTTTCAAACTTCGATAGTAAAGGAGATCCGTAGATCTGGAGCACAACTAGGACCATTAGATCTTTAAGTTTGATTCCTTTGGAGTGTCAACAATTCGACACTCTATAGGAAATGTGTTGATGGTTACAAAAGGCGAAACTCCCAGATTTCTGAAATCTAGTGGGGATCTCCACTATAGAAACTCAGGTGAGGAGAAGCTCTTCTCGCTGTTATATTAAGCGGTTAAAAACCAACAAAAGAGGGTGGTTGGGCAGGGTAACTTACTACTTCCAGTCAAATCATATTATGACTAACTTTGTCCGGTTAACACTTCGAGATAAGAGAGTGTTGAGTTTGAAGAACCTCCAGAGTTATGGAGTCCCGAATAGCACCCCTTTGGATTAGCACTAGGTTTTGGCTCTTGGTCACAAGATTAACTTTGTTTTATGAAAAATGGCTAACGCCTAGGAAATAATTAAGTAAAGTTTATAAGTACAGAGACCTTCACCCAGACAGCCCGATATCCCAAAGTTGTATTTTTTTTAAGATACTATGGCACCTAGGTTCCTCACTACTAAAAACTAGGGTTAGCCCAAGATTTACATCAGAGGAACACAAAAATTCAGGTAAACCACCATTTGACAGAAAATAAATATAATAAACTTAAAAGTAAGTTATGATACAAGTTTGGGTCCTGTACTCCTCTCGGCAACGAAACCCATCAATAGAGGTTATTTGGATTTTAAATGAAAGTCAACAAGGGATTATGATACAAATTGGAACTAAGCTACAAATGACCAGTGAGCAATACATTTAATTGTCTTAACATAATCCATTTAAACTCGGTTTAACATATTCAAGTAAGGATAAAAAAAAATAGACTTAACCATAAGCTATATGGATACATATTTCTCACTAAACAAGGAGGATCAAACCGATATACAGAGTTCGGAAAATGTCTGAAATTTACAGGGAATATTTAAAATATAACATTGTAGCTATTGTTTGTTTTCTATCAAATGTAACACTAGACATTTTGACCTTCCAATGGTTCTACAATGATTCTATCCATCTATTGTACTAATATTCTTGTGAAATAAATAAATTCAACTTATAAATACCAGAAAACAATGAAACTTGTGCGTTCAAGATGTCCTTCCAGACCTTGCGCTCCTTCCTTTCCTTTGCTTTCTAATCACATAAAATTCTCTGGTACCTCCCAACCAACGCTAGGGGTAATCTTCTTCCCCCTTAGCTCCCCTAGCTGCAAAGGGGCCAAGCAAAAAAACCAGAACACAATAGCTTCCAGGCTTGCCTCACAAGGGAGAGCTTCCACTCTTTCCACAAGCCTAGAGTCCCAACTCTCACAAGTAAAAACACAGTCAAACAAAAATTTGGTAGCATAATAGTGCCTTCCTAGGGTCCGATGCCATTCCCTTATACGTCCATTTCTTTATAGTAGTCTCCCTCACGTACATATGTCCCTTGTGCATAATTCGTTAATTTTTAGAATTTCAATTTGAGGATTATTCATCCACTACATGTGTCACATTCTTCCCAGGTTGAACAAGTAATTTCTCCTTTATTATTTATTATTTTTTTGTTTAAACGCCACATTTCTTCACATTTCCCAATGTGTTCCTAAAATTTCCCTTAGTTATATCTTAGTTTCCCCAATCCCCTTAATTAATGGGTGTCTTCTAAGTAGGTTTTAGTTAGGGTTGGATTAGGAGTCGTCTTAGTTAGGCTAGGGTTGGTTGACTCAAATTTTATTCTATGCACAACCCATTCTCTCAAGTTGTAATTATTTTTAGAAAAAGGTTTATTTTTAATAATTTCATGCACCCTTGTGTATTTTATCAATTCTTTAGGTTCTTACTTACTAAGTCCTAACCATTGATTTCCTTCAATCTTTACTCATGTCACAATTTAATTATCTCCTTTATTCAAAATTTATGAGTGGCTTTAAAAATTAATACTCTATTTTTTTATTTAATTATTTTAATCCATAAAGGCCAAATCATTTTAGTGTTTTCTAGGCCACCTATGATAATTGACGCAGGTTTCAATTGTGTGACACTCTCTTCAAGATGCAACTCATGCTCTAAGGGTGCCACTCGTGATGACTTTTTTTTGGAAGTTTGTACAACCCCTTAGAGTCAAAACTCCATTCGATCGACCTTGTGAGAAACTAAGGGCTTCTAAGGAATAAGGACCCTGCCTTATTAATCACCCCTTAGAAATATACATGAGTGATTGTCTCAGTCTGCGCTCATGGCATCATGGACCACCCAACTAGGTAATTGTTAACCTATAGTTCTGGCCACGACGGGAGTGCTAGTAGGTTGTGACAGGGATGTTGCGACCCTTCTCCCTCAATGTCTGGTTTTTTGTGCAAGGCCCATTTACTCCTTATGTGATCCGGATTAGCAAGCATCGTCAAGACTACATCCACTTATAAAAACAGTGTCAAAATCCATATATATAAATCGTACTAAAATCCATCATACATCACATGTGCATAATAATGAAATACTCAAACAATACAATCCACTCCCTGATTCAATTCAAAGTCCAAGGGAGCCCCTTGATGCCACTGGCATACATAACCTGTCAGGTGTCCTGCACACTCAAGATGACTTGTCAAAAGCACATGTTAACACACACACACACACACACACACAAATATATATATAAGAAAGCAACTATAACACCTCAACATCATCATATATAACCCAAAATTTGAATCAAATCACAGTGTTCCATATCCGGATCACTTGCAAGCAAGTGTCCTAAAAGAATAAGTCAATAATAGTATGCTCAGTAGAGCGAGATGTTACATATACAATGGCCTATACCTATACTAGACTAGAAATTGTACATGAAGTGGGAGTTTTGAGCAGGTCTATCTCAAAACCGGGGAAGGAGCATTGGACAACAATAAAAATGGTTTTCAGGTATTTGCGTGGAACTACTAGCTATGGATTGTGATACCAAGGAAGACTAGGATTGGACAGAGTGTTGTACATACATGGATTTATGGATGCAGACTGGGCTGAAGATCTGGATCGTAGGAGATCTACAAGTGGGTATGTGTTTGACCAGTTTGGAGGAGCAATCAGTTGGATGAGCAAAACATAGGTTGTAGTGGCACTTTCAACTACAAAAGTTGAATACATGGTAGCCACTCATGCAAGTAAGGAAGCAGTATGGTTACAAAGATTATGTTCAGGTATTTGGTTGGTACATCAGTTTGTAAGGATAGATTGTGACAGTCAGAGTGCAATTTTTATGGCGAAGAGCTCGGCTTATCATTCAAAGACAAATCATATTGATATTCAATATCACTTTGTGAGAGACATGGTTGAAGAAAAGAAAGTGTTGTTGATGAAGGTGGACACTTTGAAGAATGTTGCAGATTAATTAACAAAATCTGTGAGCACTGAGAAGTTATCTTCCTATAGAGGATCCATGGGCATTGTTGCCCTGTATTATTGACTATGTAACCTTGTAAACCCTTGTATGCAAAGAAAAAAAACAACTGGAATAATGTTGGGTATGTGTTATATTCTTTACACAACTAGTTGTAGTGTATGTTACATTGCACCGAGAGACCAAGGGGGTTTAAGGGGGGGGCACTAGGCCCCCCCTTCGGGGGTTGCAGGGGGCGATATAGAATATATAATATGTTGGTTTTCCCGGTTTGGGTTTCCATAGGAAAATATCTATGTAATACGTATATTTTCTGTTCTTTTACTGAAAATATGTTTGCAGTAAATATTGTAAAAGGTTAAAATCTACATAGAAGAACTTGCAAGTTTGATGTGTGATAGTTCTCAAGCAATAATCACAAGACAATAATACTTGCTTGCAACAATCAATTAGTACAACGTATGAAAATTTTAAATTTGATCTAATCAATTAGTTTAATGTATACAATTTCTTATTTTTGACGATTTAGAACTAATATAAAATTATTTTTTTTATAGATGTTATTAAGGCAGGACGCCATGGGAATTAGGAGTAGCACACCTGCATATGTTATCAGTGCCTCTAATGTTTCTCATGCTACTAGTTCCCCTATTGCTGCTCTTATTTATAGTGCCCCTACTTATGCACCTATTGTTAGTACTTTGTCTACTAATAAACCTAGTACGACCGGGACATGCCACTAAAATGACCCTGCAAGTTGATTCCTCCATTTTTTTCCACTTTGGTGATCAACTAGAGTTTGAACCATATATTCTACTATTAATAAATATAGAATATGTTGGTTTTCCCGGTTTGGGTTTCCACAGGAAAAATATCTGTGTAATATGTGTATTTTCCATTGTATATTTTATGTTCTTTTACTGAAAATATGTTTGCAGTAAATATTGTACAAGGTTAATATCTACATAGAAGAGCTTGCAAGTTTGATGTGTGATAGTTCTCATGAAAGAATCACAAGACAATCATACTTGCTTGCAACAATCAATTAGTACAACGTATGAAAAAATGAAATTTGATCTAATCAATTGGTTTAATGTATACAATTTCTTATTTTTGATGAATTAGATCTAATATAAAATTATTTTTTTATAGATGTTCTTAAGACAGGACACCATAGGAATTAGGAGTAGCACAGTTGCATATGTTATTGGTGCCTCTAATGTTTCTCATGCTACTATTTCCCCTGATTTTGCTCTTATTTATAGTGCCCCTACTCATGCACCTATTGTTAGTACTGTGTCTACTAATAAACCTAGTACGACCGGGACATGCCACTAAAATGAACCTGCAAGTTGATTCCTCCAATTTTTTCCACTTTGAAACCATTGTTATAGATGAAAAATAATATAATGATCCAATCTGGATCAATGAAACTCATGGTGCACCTTTTCAATCAAGTATTCAACCAAAAGGTGGTTAATTCTATTGCAAGGAAGTATTTGCAAGAAATGTGGGATAGCTATCACATTAATATCGTATGTTATCCTAATTATGATTGTCCTTCACTAATTCCTAAAGTGAGTGGGATGCACTAGGAGAGGATTCTAAAGAGAAGAATATGAAAAAAGAGGGAATCAAGCTAAAAGTCCTCCTCCCAACCTCTATATAGAGGGTGGGAGGGGGGGGAATTATGAGAGAAACTATAATATAGTTTCTCTCATAATGCCCCCCTCTCCCACCCTATATAGAGGGTGGGAGGGGGGGGCATTATAAGAGAAACTATATTATAGTTTCTCTCATAATTCCGCCCCCTCCCACCATCTATATAGAGGGTGGGAGGGGGGAGGCATTATGAGAGAAACTATATTCCCCACCCTCCCACCCTAGTGGGAGGGGGGGGCATTATGAGAGAAACTATATTCCCCCCCTCCCACCCTCTACATAGGGTGGGAGGGTGGGGAATTATGAGAGAAACTATATTATAGTTTCTTTCATAATGCCCCCCCCTCCCGCCCTCTATATAGAGGGAGAGATGGAAAGGTAAATACAATATAATATACATTGAACATATAATTTTTCAAGCACTGGGAGAGGATTCTAAAGAGAAGAATATGAAAAAAGAGGGAATCAAGCTAAAAGTTGGAGAGATGGAAAGGTAAATACAATATAATATACATTTAACATATAATTTTTCGATTAATCTAATTGACTAAAGAACATTCACATGCACTTCAAATTTTTTATCATAGGCTTAAAGACACTTTGAAGGCCACTAAGGCTAGATTGGACAAGGTTGGGAAACAAAAAAATTTCCATAGAGGCTATGTTAAAGTAAAAGGGAGATATGTAAGGACTATAATTTAAAAACTTTCATCATTGAGTTGTTCATGTATAATTTAAAATATTTCATTACTAAATTATGTTATGTTATTATATGTAGTCAATTAACTATGGCATTATTCCCACCCAAGACAATCTAAAAATCACCTTGAAAGGGGGATATAACTCCTTGGTTGAAATGAATAAAGGTAGGACACTTAATACTTCTATTATAAATGAGGAGGTATATAAGTTAAATATATTTTGAATGGTTAATTATAAACGGGCTTAGGGTTTATGGATTACAAAATAATTATAAATGTTATTGCAAGTGCGTGAATATGTTGTTATGTATGATGCACCTATTGCTGAGGATATTGGTGGTGATCAACTAGAGGTTGACCCTACCACCATGTCTATTTCAATAGGTACTATGAATGAGGTGACTTAGAAAGTATATTTTTTATGTTCATATAATATGAATGATGTGACTTATAAATGGTTTTCTTTAATTCTAGATGTGGGTCCTACTCATTTTCATGCATAGAGTCATCTTTTTCATTCTCAACAAAAACTTACATCGAGAGAAGAAGAGCATGAGGAAAAAGACACCAATGCCAGAATTTTGGACCTCATGAAACAAAAAAATAAAATTGGATGAAACAATGTAGTAGACATGAACAAGTTATATGATTGATTCACATTGACATATAATTTATAAATTTCATGATATTTTATGTTACCTTTGATTTTTATCTATGGTGTTCTTCCTTTAAGTTTACCTCTTTGCCACTATGATGTGTAGGTGCATTATTTGTTAATTAAAATTGGGTATGTGGAAATGGCAGTGATGTGAGGGGGTGGTAGGAGGGTCCATATGAGATTCCACCTTCTTGTGGTTATCCTCATAGGTAGAGAATAAAGCATTCTCAAATCCAAGAGAATATCAAGGTAGTAACAAAACTACCAAATCATGAACCAATTAATGAGCTCAACCCTTAAATAGTTATAATTAGGTTTTCATTGAGTTCTTACATTTTTATTTTATTTTCTATCATATGCATATCAAATCATATGGTAACCAATCTTTGTGGTTACTATTGCAGGTTTAAGTAGTGGTGTTTAGTCATAATCTCTGCAATTGGTTATAAATGAATATAAAATCATGTTGGTTGAATATAACAATACAAGAAGCCTCCAATGGGTATTTTGGCAACCATTGAATATTGTCTCTGATTTTGGTAAGATTACAGCCTTATCTTTTATGACTCATTTAGACTACACATAATTAAAAATAGATATCAATATCGATTGTAGTGCAAGATTGAAGGAAATATAAATCATTTTACTTGCATTTCTATTTGTTTATCAATATTGTTTTCCTTGGATTTTGCAGGTGTGGTTCATGTAGCTTATCATGACCAATAATGGGGTGTTCTTGTCCATGTTGACAAGTATGTGGAGGCTCTTCTTACTCTTTTCTTCATTGGAATTTTGAGTCTTCAAATTAAAAAATGTTCTTATTTTTATTGGAAGCCTAATAAGTTATGTTTGAGTTAATGGTTGCATAATATGTTGAAATGCAATATACCCTTTCAATCTTAGAGGTAAGAATTTATGTTACTTCATTTGGAGATTTATGTCTAAACCTATGTCAAGACCTATCTATATTGCTAGAAAGAAATCAACATTCCAAAATTTGAGTGGAAGTTAGAGGAATATTGCCACAACCATAAGCTAACATTTAAACTTAATTTTTATTTCCATTACAAGGATATCCAATAAGAAAGGATTTTGATATTATAAGGTGTTTTCAGTTGATAGAACTCACTATCAATCATTAAATAAATAAAGTGTTGACATAAAAGTTAGACCCTAATGTTGATGAAATGTTGAAGAATCTTYACAAGGATAATCTTGATGAGGCTTTGAGAAATAATTTGKCATCTATATGGGGRGGAATTGTTAATGAATCCAACAAAGTGGTGGTGTCTATGGAAGGTTTAGGAAAGAATTGAAAGGTCACCAACAATAGAGTAAAATTCAAGGATCTTATCAAGTTCCTYATTTAAATCCTTCAGTTGGYTAAGAAAAGAAATTAGAAAATTTCATGCTCAAGATTATTCCAAGTTGGTTCGTGAGAATATTAAAGATAATTRTTTTCCAACACAAAGAAAACAAAGAGATTGGAATTGTAGTAGTCAAAGAGAATATGTAAAATTTAACATATCCAATATAATTTGCATCATAARTAMCACAATTGCACTCATTTTGGTAGGTTACTCAACATACCCCTGATGTCTCATCATACTCAACATACCCATAAGGTCTAGCTCATGTAGCTTATCATGAGCAAGAATGGGGTGTTCTTRGTACAATACTAGTGCATCCATTTAGTTTCTTCATTATCTAGTGCATCCAATTTATTTTATGACAAATAAATTTGGAAGTTCTCAAGAACACATAATTAAATGTTAAATGTTAAATGTTAAATTTGGAAGTTCTCAAGAACACATAGTTAAATATGCATCTACTTATTACTACAAATAGAGTTAAATGTTTGTTTTTRTATGACATCTAATATTGGAAGTTCTCAAGAACACATAATTACGTACCTAATGTAGTCAAGGTTAAGATGGAAGACTACATTATCCTCAAACATTGCTTTCCAGRGTGGTTTCATAGAATTTGGTTGTATTTATGTTTCCTCCAATGTTTCCTCCACGTGCCACTTTTGATGAATTTTTCAATTGTGTCTTAGGGATGTTGATTGTKCCATGATAGGTTTGTTCTCTAGAAACTTTCTTTGGCAAAGGATGTGTAGAGTAGAAATTTCGTTGAAGTATCCCATCTAATATTTTTTTCATCTTTTTAAATGCAACGTTGGTTATTTGATGTTTTTAAAAACCTAAATGTCAACTATTTGACATATTCAACGTCGGTTAGATGTCAAAACCATAGCACCAATAGTAGTTTAACATCGGTTACACGTCAGAGCCAGAGTGCAAAATTTATTTTAATATTGACATGCTTATGTTGATGTTGGAAACCATGTTGCTTAAGAGATAAAAACTTTTAATCAAAATGTTTTTCTAGGTTCATAGATGTTAGTTTGATGTGAATTATCTATCGATTTAATGTTGAAAAATCAATTTCTTATAACAAATATTTTTTTAGTCATTTGTCAGTACATCATGTATACAATCAATAATTCAACATTATTCACTCGATGTTTAACTAATATTTAGCATATTCTTATCCAACATTTAACCGATGTTTTAAATATCAAATTAACATTGGATTTCAACCCAAAATGTAATAGTGGTATTGTTGCACTTATCAAATAATCCCCTCTCGACAAAACTTCAATTGCACTTTCATGAAATAGGCTCAAATCCTTCCATTGGTGTTGGCTTGGGCTCAATCTACTCACTTGATGGAAACCATTTTTCCCTTCAAAATTGGTCCATATGTGATTCGGATTTTATGAGCAGAACGAAATGACTATAGATTATTACCAGATGCTTAACACAGAATAACAGAGATACAGTAAAACTGGTTTTCTATTCAATAAGAAAATAAGTTGAAACTGTAAAATGCAGTGGAAAACAAGCTTCCTGGAATGGTGGTGGCTTATCTCTGAGAAGAGATGTGACGATTGCGCTCATTCGCAAGAAGATGATTACAATGAGGTTCTCAAGGCATTTTTACAATAAATAGGAGTTTCAAAAACCCTAAACATCCAAAAACCTAACCCTAGGAGATGAAGCGCCAAAAGTCATGTGGGCCCCGTTTGGGTAAGTCAGTACATCAACTTCTCGGGGTCGTAACTTTTGCATACGATCTCTGTTTTTGACGTATGATAGCCCATTGGAAAGATCTATCTGAGGAATACAACAATTGTACAAAATTCCATGATGTCATTTTTCAACCACAACATACCCCAAAAAATGTCGTTTGGGGCCTCAAAACGGCTCCAGAAGTTCAGGACCCGAAAAACTGCTAAAAATAGTAAATTATCAAAATTGCTAGAAAGATGTTGTGAGCTAGCTAGAAAAGGTGGGTGGCCAATGATATCCACCTAGATCAATCCTCCATCCTTAGGAAGCAATGGTCTCCATTGTGTTGAGTTCCCCCATCAGATGAGAAAATTTCTGTTGAATTTGGCCCTGGGTGAGCCACTTGCCTTGGTGCAGGAGTTGCCCTGCTTTGACGACTCGATAAAGATGGATCCTTTGTTGTCAAGTGCCCTTGATATGTGTGTCCACAATCTGATCACTGGATGCCTATTGTATGCAGTCAAGGTTGAGCTCTTTTGGTGTCAATTGTTCTGCTACATCTGAGGTGTCCAATAATGGTGGGAAATAAGGCCGAAGGAGGTCCACGTTGAACACTGGGTGCAGGCCAAGGAAAGGAGGAATGTTGGGTGAAAAATCATTATACAGCCTTGGTGATGATGTACGACCCATAACGGAGTGGGTGAAGCTTCTGATGGGGTCCTGTAAGGAGTTCTTTCTGCAAGTGCAACCAAACTTTTTCGCCCACCTGAAACTTATGTGGAACCCGATGTTGATCATGGTGTTGCTTGTACTTTTCATTGGACTTCTGTAGGATATCCTGAACCTGTTGGCAAATTTGTTGGATCCTCTCAATTAATCGAGTGGCTTTGTCAGCCTCAGTTGAAGCAGGAGAGGAGTCGGTCGAGGTGACCGCAAGGGGAAGTGCAACATCTATGGGACCTAATGGTTGGAATCCCAACCCCACCTGAAAGGGGTTGTGGTCGGTTAATCTATGCAGGGCTCGGTTGTAGCTATGATGGACATAGGGAAGACTCTCATCCCATGTGCGAGGGTGCTTGGAATTATACATTTGCAATATATGCACGATCATTCGATTTACGACCTCGGTTTGGCCATCTGTCTCAGGGTGGAAGGTCATGGATTTGGTGAGCTTGGTGTTCAGCAGTGACCAGAGGCTCGACCAGAATGTGCTGAGAAATCGATTGTCTCGATCTGAGACAATGGTTTGTGGGATTCCAAAATGTACCCAGACTCGTTCAAAGAATATCTTGGCAGTGGCTTCTACTGTGATGCTCTTCTTGCAAGCAACTAGAATCGCCATCTTAGAAAAGCGATCAACAACCACAAAAACATAGGCATTTCCCCGCTTGGTGGACGGGAGGCCCGACATGTAATCCATTGATATGGATTCCCATGGCCTGTCAGGAGTAGGAAGAGGGGTGTACCGGCCCTGTTTCTTAGTGGTTGGTTTGGCAATAGCGCAGGCAGTGAAAGACATGATATACTTGCTGACCTCCTGTCGAAGTTTCGGCCAGTAGAAATGTTTTTGTAGCATCACCACTGTAGTGGGCTTCCCAGATCAACTTCGCTCGCTCACTTGATGGAACACATATATGGCCCAAACGACACAACAACCCATCCTAAAGATGGAAATTATAGACAACTGCCTTTGCACCCAATATTTGGTAGGTGGTGATGAAGTTTGGGTCTGTCTCATAGAGTTGGGGCCATCCAGAGGTCTCATGGCCACAAAATTTTATCACTGTGGTGAGTGCCACGACTGGTGGTATGTTGAGGCAATCAACGACGCGATTGTTGCTTCCTATTTTATACTTGATTTTGAGGTGAAATTGTTGCAATTATGTGTACCACTTTTGATGGTGATCATTTTGCAATTTTCCTTGTGTCTGCGTGAACTGCAGTGGCTTATGATCAGTGTGGATGATTGTCTCCCTCCCAATAATGTAATGTCTCCATTGGCGGAAAGCTTGCACAATGGAGTACATTTATTTGTCATAAGTAGGGTACTTAAGGACAACATCTGATTGTGTCGCACTATGATAGGACACGGGGTGGTCGTGCTGCATGAGAACGGCACCCACAACATAGTCTGAAGCATCAGTCTCAATATCAAAGGGTTGTTGCAGTTCTGGTAGTGAAAGTATTGGGGCTGAGCACAAGCGCTTCTTCAAATCATCAAACACTTTTTGTTGGGCCTGGCCCCACGCAAATTTTTCCTTACCACCACCCCTGGTTATTTGGTTGAGGGCCCATGCAATATGAGAGAATCCCAACACAAACCTGCGGTAGAAATTGGCAAGGCCCAAGAAGCTCCGAAGCTCAGTGAGTGTGGTTGGGGTTGTCCAGTCACTGATGACTTGGATCTTGTCTAGATCCACATGTACACCATGTTGATCAATGATGTAGCCTAGGTAATGGACTCTGTCCATGCCGAAGGAGAATTTTTCCAAGTTGGTGTATAGCTTGTGTTGTCGCAGGGTGTGAAGAACCTGTTGAATATGCTGCAAGTGTTCGGCCCAAGTCTTGTTGTAAATGAGAATGTCATCCAGATACACCACTACAAAAGTATTGGTGAATGGTCACAGGATATCGTCCATCATCCTCATGAAAGTGGCTAGATAATTTGTCAAACCAAAGGGCATGACCAACCATTCAAAAAATCCTTCCTTTGACTTGAAGGTGGTCTTCCATACATCTGTTTGTTCTATCGGGACCTGGTGGTAGCCAGACTTCAGATCAATATTACTGAAGTATTTGGCCCCCATGAGTTGATCAAGGAGGTCGTCGATTCGGGGAATCGGATACCGGTTTCTAACTATGATTTTATTCAGAGCCCGATAATCAATGCAAATTCACCAGGTTCCATCTTTCTTCTGTACCAGCAAGATTGGGCTCCCGCAAGGTGATAAGTTGGGATGGATGTGCCCCTTGTGGAGCAATTCTTGGATCTGTCGCCTGATCTCCTCATTCTCTAACAAAGAGTGGAGATAGACTGGCCCATTGGGCAGTGATGCGTTGGGGGTCATATTGATGGGGTACTTGACCTGGTAATGCAGAGGTACCCCGGTAGGTGAGGAGAACATATCTAAGTATTCTTCCATGACCTTATCTATTTGCTTCTGCTATGTGGAGAGGTTGGTCACAGAGACCCTGGATGTGGTTGTGATTTTTCTCTCATTCTGAGAGAGAATCACGAAGAAGACAAAATTCCCCGTCTGAGAGATGACCTTCCTGCATTGCTTAGCAGAGATCAAGGAAATAGCACTAGGTGGGACAGCCTCGGATATCCTGTACAATTTCATGTTCAAAGTAATAATAACACTACGAGGCCTAGATTCATATACAGCATGACGTTTCCATAAATAAGGTTGGTCCAAAAGAACATCACAAACTTTGAGAGGATCAACATCACACAATACCTCATCTTTGGATGGATTGATGTCGTATGACAGTCGACACTATTGGCTAACACATAGATCGCTTCCCTGGCAAAGCCATCCAATGGTGTAGGGTTGTGGGTGCGGTGTTGTCGGTAGGGCCAGCCGCTTGACAACCTCTGTTGATATGAGGTTCTTCTTACTACCACTATCAACGATGAAGTGTAGTGGGGTGCCTTTTACCCATTTTTGTGAATGGAAGAGGCACTCTCCTTCTTCTGGCTCGTTTGGTTCACCATGATGGAGCTTGGTGGTAGCAACGGTGGCACTGGGTTCCGTGTCAATGATATGTCTTCCCCTTTTTGGTTCTGAATCAGAGTCAGAACCCGCATTTGATTCAAAGGCTTTCACTTCAGCCACTAGCATCTTCTTTGAGCAGCAGTCAACAGTGTTATGCCAAGGAATCTTATGGAAGTCACACCACTTCCTGATATCTTTCTTTGTCTTTCCGGTGTCCTTCTTTGCTTGCGGCTTGGACTAGTTGTTCTGATAGTGTCCATCTTTGCTCTGTCCTTTTTTCTATGGGTTGGGGCCACCCCTTCCTGGCTTTTGTTGTGAGGGGTTCCCCAGCCCAAATTTTCGCGTCTTTTGTTGGAGCTTCTGCTCGATTTTGATGGCATATCGGTACGCTGCGCCCAAGGATGAGATGTCCAGAAATTCCATTTCAGTCTGGATGTATCTATGCAGAGCACCATGATACTTGAGCACCAGATGTCACTCTGAATATTTGATACCCAGCTTGGTGTGTAAGGTATGGAACATATTTGTGAAATCTGGCACTGCTTAGTCTCTTTCTTGCCGCAGTGTGGTCCATTTGGTATACTAGTCATCATAACTTCTGACAGGGTAGTATTGTTCCTTAATAGCATCCCTGAAGGATTACCACATGGCCATAACTATAAATAATGAGGGTTCCTCTGTTTCCTTTTTCTCACAGAAATTTTCCCACCAATCTTTGACATGGGGAACGGCTTTGAGGAGCGCAAAAGTAATCTTTTCTCTATTCGAAAAGTTATGGACAGAAAAATACCCTTCTAGTAGATTCAACCAATTGTCTACAACATCTGTGTCTATCTGACCTTCAAATATAGGAATATTGAAGTTTATTTGTACCTTGAAGGGGGTGGTGCCTCCACTCGAAGAAGATGTGTCGCCTGTTGGTAGTCGTCGAAGGATTTATGCGAAATTATCCATCATCTCGTTCCTCTATTATGTGAGGGCTTCCTCAATCAACAATTTGAAAGGATCTCTTGTCCCGTCATCTTTATTTTATCCTTCCATGAGAGGTCGCTTGGGTGTGCGAGAGCTTTTGTCCTCAAGAGAAACAAGTTCGAGACCCAACTCTTTGTACTTCGACCTCGTTGGGGACATGCATTAAGACGACAAGGAGCAGACTGCTCTGATACCACTGATCCAGATTTTATGAGTAGAACGAAATGACTACAGATTATTACCAGGTTATTAACACAGAATAATAGAGATACAGTAAAATTGGTTTTCTATTCAATAAGGAAATAAGTTGAAACTGTAAAATGCAGCAGAAAACAAGCTTGCTAGAATGGTGGTGGCTTATCTCTGAGAAGAGATGTGACGGCTACGCTCATTCGAAAGAAGATGATTACAATGAGGCTCTCAAGACCTTTTTACAATAAACAGGAGTTTCAAAAACCCTAAACATCCAAAAACCTAACCCTAGGAGATGAAGCGCCAAAAGTCATGTGGTCCTTGTTTGGGTAAGTCAGTACATCAATTTCCTGGGGTCGTAACTTTTGCATACGATCTCTGTTTTTGGTGTATGATATCCCATTGGAAAGATCTATCCGAGGACTACGCCAATTGAGCTAAATTTCATGTTGAAATTTTTCAACCGCAACATACCCTAAAAAACGTCGTTTAGGGCCTCAAAACGGGTCCGGAAGTTCAGGACTCGAAAAACTGCTAAAAATAGTAAATTATCAAAATTGCTAGAAAGTTGTTGTGAGCCAGCTGGAAAATGTGGTTGGCCACTGATATCCACCTAGATCAATATGAAGGACTTGAGTAACTAACCTTTTGTAAGCTTGGTTTCATATAATTGAACATTAGGAGTAATGGATACAAGCTACTATTAAAACCTTCGTAAATTTAAATCTTAATTGTTGATAATGTTGACTTTATGAGTTGGTATGCTATAATATTTTCAACTTTGTTAACAATGTATTTCTATAAATCAACTTTGTAGACAATGCAATATATCATATTGCAATGTCATGAAGTGTCATGTTCCCATTTTTAGATTCCCCTATTCGGTAGTGGAAATGACTTATGTGGATTGTTAGTGAAGAAAAAGGGAGTCAAAAGGGGTTATTTAATGCCACTTAGTTAGGAGATGTTATGTATTTAAAGTGACATTAGATTAATAAGTTACTTATTTATTATTAGAAGTGACTTTTAATCGTAAAGTGAAAGAAAAAGGGGGATAAGGGTCATATTTGATTTAGTAAAAACGGGGATAAGAGTTACATTTTATTTGGTCAAAAAAGGGAAAGTTCTAGAAGGTATGGAGAAAGGATAAAAGGAGGGGTAGAGCCTCACTTTAGCATTGTGATTTAATCCATCATTTTGGAAGTGATCTTGGAGCCATTGTTTCATTAGGGTTTAGAAAAACCCTTCCACTATTGGTTTGGTTTCGGTGGTGCAATATCCACCCTAGCTAGAAAAGAGGGGAAATCATCCAGGATTTCCATTGGATCCTAGACAAGAGGATAATCCATCCAGTGTTTCCATTGGAGACTAGACAAGAGGGGAATCCATCCAGGGTTTCCATTGGATATTCAATTGAGTTTTTTTCGATTAGAGGTAGATCGACATGTGCAGGGAGTTGACGGATTTTTCCGAAGGAGGTCAATTGTCGATTTTGTAGAGACCAGGAGGGTTTTTGGGAAACCATCACAGGAGTCACCCCCACAGGTTGAACACATGGAATCCCACGAGGCCCCGCATGTTGGTCAGACTCATCCCACGAGGCCCTGCATGTTGGTCAGCCTTGTCTCGCGAGGCCCCGCTTGTTGTGTAGCCTCGTCCAATGAGGATCTCTATGAATTGGGTTTACATACATGTTAAGGTACGAATGGACGGATTGTGGTGAAAGGTGTTCTAGAGAAGATTCATAATATAGCAACAAAGACTAGACATTCCATGGGAATACATATCTTGAGGAGATCTTGGGTATCGTTACCAATTTTATTGTTGTTCTTGTTAGTAGATATTGTGGTTGTTTGGCAGCCAATAAATCTATGTGTTTAGGAGGGTTTTGCAGCTATTGTTACAACTAATAAGGATATTTGTATTTGTTGTGATTTGGATGTCCACACCATAATAAGATGCCATGGTTATATTCTCTATTCTCTATGTAATGGGTGCATGTGATATATTTGACAATATTCTTATCTTGGTGACATATGTAAATTGTTTGTAAGCCATTTCCAGGAAAGTGTTTGATAAAATCACACAAAGAAAAACAATAATTCGGATAAAAAACATAATATTTCCACCCATCCTAGTCAGGGACATTACAGTAGTATCAGATCTGATTATATTCCCAGCCGGTGATTGCAGCATACATGAATGGGTTGCAGAGAAGGGAGAAATTGGCAGTGCCTTCCATGGACAAGAGAATAAAAACAAATTTAGAATTCTCAAATAAAACTTGGCAAATTCTTCAACAAGACAAGATGGTGATAGAGGAGAAGAAGATCATGCCTCAATATCATGAGTATATAAAATTAAGGGAAGATATATGTGCCTAATTTCCCTTTAAAAAATTTTACACTCTCTTTTACATATGTTGGCCCAAGGATTTGGACGAGGATTATTTTAAGGCATGGGGAAGGAAGTAGAGAAGGATGAGCATGAAGAATAGGTGGAAGAGCATGAATATAGACATGCAGAGGATGTGTGCATAGAGTAATAACAAACAACAAATTATGATACATCATCATAAATGACCAATAAGGTCGATGACACTGGTGTGCTCGATGGAGAAGATGAGGCTACTTATGATTAATATGAGAAGATGCTCCAATCAACCAATGTTAAGGATTCATCATCTCTTCATGTGTATGATACTAATGATGAAAATGGTTCAAGCAGGAATTCAACACCTCATAATGTTTATGATATGTATGATGATGTAGACATGATTGTACCAGAATGTGACAAAGACTAAAAGCTATGTGTGGATGAAAATGAAGAGGTTGATTTAGGGGATGAGATCAGATCAAAAACTTGTATGAGGAATATAGTTCACATTGCATGAAATCATCTAATGATTTGATTCATCCCTTGTGTGACATACCACACCATGTTGATGAAATAACATTGCATAATTTGGAGAACCGACTATTGGTCACAGAGGAGAAAATTGTGTAGGTGTTCACGAGGGAAAATGGTGCTCATAAATTTATTGAAGACCTTATGTAGAAAACCCAGTTGGAGGAGAGGCATAAAGGAATTGCATGTGGAGTCACTAGTGCCTAATTTTACATCATCAAGGAGGCACTATACCACATGAAATTCAATTATTTGCAGTTTTTCATGGATAGGGACCTTGCTCTTCAGTTCGCTGAAGACAAGGAAAGGGAGAATAAGGAGCTTTGTCACTGGATTAGTTTGGCACGCTCTTTATCATTAACAGTAACAACGACTCTATAATAGTTGGAAGCAATGATACATGAGGATGTGAGTAGAACTCGTGATCTGAGGGAGGTGCCTCTTATGATGATTCCACATAGGGAGAATTCAGGGTTGCAGGTGTATGAGGAGAGATTTGACATAGAAGGTTTTGACCGTGCACCTATTTTGCATTACAGGGATCATGAGATGCTCCTTTTGGCTCAAGACTTAGCTATAGAGGAGGTAGTTGAGAAAATTCCATATGGACCAGCCAACAAGGAAGTATATGCACCAGTTGATTGGGGGATTGAGTATAGGACATATGTGGATACATTACTCTGGGATCCAGGTCGAGTTGATATTAATTAAGTGATTGATATAGTGGCACATATAGGATATAGGGTGATACATGATGATATAGGAGTATGCAGAAGTATAAAATAGTATACAACAATGTATGGTGGTGTACAATGGGTTTTTGGTATGTTTCCCCTGGTAATACCTCCAGACAGGGATTTCAAACATATTATTAAGTTTGATTCACCCAGGATCGATGATTAAATGGACAAGCTTCATGGAGAGGAATATTCCTCAAAGATTGATCTTCGATTGGGATATCATCAGAGTAGGGACAAACAGTAGGATACTCGCAGGATCACTCTCATATGTTACCTTTAGTTCTTGGTCATACCATTGAGGTTGACCGACACACCTGAAATTTTCCAATCTTGCAGGAAGTGGAAGTGGCATCTAGTGTTATTTTCTGATGCCAGCACTATATTTGACAGGACATGGAGAGTTCACCTAAGTCATGTGAGTGAGGAAAGTAGGATTATATCCATATCAGAGTTCTTTATTTTGCTAATATCATAAGAAAACATCCAGATTGTATTGGGTTAGTTCACAAATATTCTAGTTGATAGAGTGATGGATGGCATTATCCACTACAGAGGTCGCACACTTGTAGTCTCTGAGTCCACACTCAGGGAGATGATTATGACGGCTATGTGTGATACACCTTAGATGGGGAATTGTGGGTACTTATATAAGTATGAGGCACTACAGGTGATAGGGATACTTTCTAGAGAGGTGTTTAGACTCCATGGATCACTTGAGTACATTGATGGAGATCGAGATAATAGATTTTCCAGTGTATTTTGGCAAGGGATGAACAGATTAGCAAGAACATAGTTTATTATGAGTACTTGGTTTCCTCCAGATGATGGCATACTAGGGACATGGGTCATTTTGACTCTGATGGTTACCAGTATGGCACTACAGCAGTTGGCGGGTATTGGGAGTGGTGGACTTCCAATTTGGTGGTGGAATCTGAGAATTCATTTGAGTGATAGATTGATTTAGATGATTATGATCGACAGAGCCATGAAATTCATTGGTATTCTTTATTTTTGGGACGACAGTAGAGGAGAGGTCGATAATTACTCTATATGGTAGGGCAGACTCAAGTTTGATTGTGGAATTGCAGGCTTATACTTCATTGAGATACCTTCGCAGGGAAGGAATCAAGATAGTGATTTCATCCCCTTCTGGGAGTTTAGCTTGGGTTCTAGGATAAGAGGAATCATATTGGGCGTGTTGGTCTGGTGGTGATGATCAGAGTGGTGCAGCATTAGAATGGTGGTTCCCTTATGGGATTAGTTTGGGACCCTAGGATTACATTGTTTGACAGCTCAGCTACTATTAGAAATGAGAGCATCGATTGACTTTCTAGAGTTTAATTTTGGGAGGATTAGGAGTGGGTTCTTAGAGGTTTAATGTGCCCATCCCCCCATGGGATGGGCCATGCTACTTCAAAAACACATTTCAAAACTAATTTCAAATTCTGATAACATTTAATTAATAAGTTAGCATGAAAGAACACCATGACAACACATGCAATATTCAAGATTCATGATACAACATAAAATAATGTTTAAACA
>ML796715.1:271476-288815 GCA_009831015.1 Picea engelmannii | reverse complement strand
GTAAATTTAAATCTTAATTGTTGATAATGTTGACTTTATGAGTTGGTATGCTATAATATTTTCAACTTTGTTAACAATGTATTTCTATAAATCAACTTTGTAGACAATGCAATATATCATATTGCAATGTCATGAAGTGTCATGTTCCCATTTTTAGATTCCCCTATTCGGTAGTGGAAATGACTTATGTGGATTGTTAGTGAAGAAAAAGGGAGTCAAAAGGGGTTATTTAATGCCACTTAGTTAGGAGATGTTATGTATTTAAAGTGACATTAGATTAATAAGTTACTTATTTATTATTAGAAGTGACTTTTAATCGTAAAGTGAAAGAAAAAGGGGGATAAGGGTCATATTTGATTTAGTAAAAACGGGGATAAGAGTTACATTTTATTTGGTCAAAAAAGGGAAAGTTCTAGAAGGTATGGAGAAAGGATAAAAGGAGGGGTAGAGCCTCACTTTAGCATTGTGATTTAATCCATCATTTTGGAAGTGATCTTGGAGCCATTGTTTCATTAGGGTTTAGAAAAACCCTTCCACTATTGGTTTGGTTTCGGTGGTGCAATATCCACCCTAGCTAGAAAAGAGGGGAAATCATCCAGGATTTCCATTGGATCCTAGACAAGAGGATAATCCATCCAGTGTTTCCATTGGAGACTAGACAAGAGGGGAATCCATCCAGGGTTTCCATTGGATATTCAATTGAGTTTTTTTCGATTAGAGGTAGATCGACATGTGCAGGGAGTTGACGGATTTTTCCGAAGGAGGTCAATTGTCGATTTTGTAGAGACCAGGAGGGTTTTTGGGAAACCATCACAGGAGTCACCCCCACAGGTTGAACACATGGAATCCCACGAGGCCCCGCATGTTGGTCAGACTCATCCCACGAGGCCCTGCATGTTGGTCAGCCTTGTCTCGCGAGGCCCCGCTTGTTGTGTAGCCTCGTCCAATGAGGATCTCTATGAATTGGGTTTACATACATGTTAAGGTACGAATGGACGGATTGTGGTGAAAGGTGTTCTAGAGAAGATTCATAATATAGCAACAAAGACTAGACATTCCATGGGAATACATATCTTGAGGAGATCTTGGGTATCGTTACCAATTTTATTGTTGTTCTTGTTAGTAGATATTGTGGTTGTTTGGCAGCCAATAAATCTATGTGTTTAGGAGGGTTTTGCAGCTATTGTTACAACTAATAAGGATATTTGTATTTGTTGTGATTTGGATGTCCACACCATAATAAGATGCCATGGTTATATTCTCTATTCTCTATGTAATGGGTGCATGTGATATATTTGACAATATTCTTATCTTGGTGACATATGTAAATTGTTTGTAAGCCATTTCCAGGAAAGTGTTTGATAAAATCACACAAAGAAAAACAATAATTCGGATAAAAAACATAATATTTCCACCCATCCTAGTCAGGGACATTACAGTAGTATCAGATCTGATTATATTCCCAGCCGGTGATTGCAGCATACATGAATGGGTTGCAGAGAAGGGAGAAATTGGCAGTGCCTTCCATGGACAAGAGAATAAAAACAAATTTAGAATTCTCAAATAAAACTTGGCAAATTCTTCAACAAGACAAGATGGTGATAGAGGAGAAGAAGATCATGCCTCAATATCATGAGTATATAAAATTAAGGGAAGATATATGTGCCTAATTTCCCTTTAAAAAATTTTACACTCTCTTTTACATATGTTGGCCCAAGGATTTGGACGAGGATTATTTTAAGGCATGGGGAAGGAAGTAGAGAAGGATGAGCATGAAGAATAGGTGGAAGAGCATGAATATAGACATGCAGAGGATGTGTGCATAGAGTAATAACAAACAACAAATTATGATACATCATCATAAATGACCAATAAGGTCGATGACACTGGTGTGCTCGATGGAGAAGATGAGGCTACTTATGATTAATATGAGAAGATGCTCCAATCAACCAATGTTAAGGATTCATCATCTCTTCATGTGTATGATACTAATGATGAAAATGGTTCAAGCAGGAATTCAACACCTCATAATGTTTATGATATGTATGATGATGTAGACATGATTGTACCAGAATGTGACAAAGACTAAAAGCTATGTGTGGATGAAAATGAAGAGGTTGATTTAGGGGATGAGATCAGATCAAAAACTTGTATGAGGAATATAGTTCACATTGCATGAAATCATCTAATGATTTGATTCATCCCTTGTGTGACATACCACACCATGTTGATGAAATAACATTGCATAATTTGGAGAACCGACTATTGGTCACAGAGGAGAAAATTGTGTAGGTGTTCACGAGGGAAAATGGTGCTCATAAATTTATTGAAGACCTTATGTAGAAAACCCAGTTGGAGGAGAGGCATAAAGGAATTGCATGTGGAGTCACTAGTGCCTAATTTTACATCATCAAGGAGGCACTATACCACATGAAATTCAATTATTTGCAGTTTTTCATGGATAGGGACCTTGCTCTTCAGTTCGCTGAAGACAAGGAAAGGGAGAATAAGGAGCTTTGTCACTGGATTAGTTTGGCACGCTCTTTATCATTAACAGTAACAACGACTCTATAATAGTTGGAAGCAATGATACATGAGGATGTGAGTAGAACTCGTGATCTGAGGGAGGTGCCTCTTATGATGATTCCACATAGGGAGAATTCAGGGTTGCAGGTGTATGAGGAGAGATTTGACATAGAAGGTTTTGACCGTGCACCTATTTTGCATTACAGGGATCATGAGATGCTCCTTTTGGCTCAAGACTTAGCTATAGAGGAGGTAGTTGAGAAAATTCCATATGGACCAGCCAACAAGGAAGTATATGCACCAGTTGATTGGGGGATTGAGTATAGGACATATGTGGATACATTACTCTGGGATCCAGGTCGAGTTGATATTAATTAAGTGATTGATATAGTGGCACATATAGGATATAGGGTGATACATGATGATATAGGAGTATGCAGAAGTATAAAATAGTATACAACAATGTATGGTGGTGTACAATGGGTTTTTGGTATGTTTCCCCTGGTAATACCTCCAGACAGGGATTTCAAACATATTATTAAGTTTGATTCACCCAGGATCGATGATTAAATGGACAAGCTTCATGGAGAGGAATATTCCTCAAAGATTGATCTTCGATTGGGATATCATCAGAGTAGGGACAAACAGTAGGATACTCGCAGGATCACTCTCATATGTTACCTTTAGTTCTTGGTCATACCATTGAGGTTGACCGACACACCTGAAATTTTCCAATCTTGCAGGAAGTGGAAGTGGCATCTAGTGTTATTTTCTGATGCCAGCACTATATTTGACAGGACATGGAGAGTTCACCTAAGTCATGTGAGTGAGGAAAGTAGGATTATATCCATATCAGAGTTCTTTATTTTGCTAATATCATAAGAAAACATCCAGATTGTATTGGGTTAGTTCACAAATATTCTAGTTGATAGAGTGATGGATGGCATTATCCACTACAGAGGTCGCACACTTGTAGTCTCTGAGTCCACACTCAGGGAGATGATTATGACGGCTATGTGTGATACACCTTAGATGGGGAATTGTGGGTACTTATATAAGTATGAGGCACTACAGGTGATAGGGATACTTTCTAGAGAGGTGTTTAGACTCCATGGATCACTTGAGTACATTGATGGAGATCGAGATAATAGATTTTCCAGTGTATTTTGGCAAGGGATGAACAGATTAGCAAGAACATAGTTTATTATGAGTACTTGGTTTCCTCCAGATGATGGCATACTAGGGACATGGGTCATTTTGACTCTGATGGTTACCAGTATGGCACTACAGCAGTTGGCGGGTATTGGGAGTGGTGGACTTCCAATTTGGTGGTGGAATCTGAGAATTCATTTGAGTGATAGATTGATTTAGATGATTATGATCGACAGAGCCATGAAATTCATTGGTATTCTTTATTTTTGGGACGACAGTAGAGGAGAGGTCGATAATTACTCTATATGGTAGGGCAGACTCAAGTTTGATTGTGGAATTGCAGGCTTATACTTCATTGAGATACCTTCGCAGGGAAGGAATCAAGATAGTGATTTCATCCCCTTCTGGGAGTTTAGCTTGGGTTCTAGGATAAGAGGAATCATATTGGGCGTGTTGGTCTGGTGGTGATGATCAGAGTGGTGCAGCATTAGAATGGTGGTTCCCTTATGGGATTAGTTTGGGACCCTAGGATTACATTGTTTGACAGCTCAGCTACTATTAGAAATGAGAGCATCGATTGACTTTCTAGAGTTTAATTTTGGGAGGATTAGGAGTGGGTTCTTAGAGGTTTAATGTGCCCATCCCCCCATGGGATGGGCCATGCTACTTCAAAAACACATTTCAAAACTAATTTCAAATTCTGATAACATTTAATTAATAAGTTAGCATGAAAGAACACCATGACAACACATGCAATATTCAAGATTCATGATACAACATAAAATAATGTTTAAACATGCCATGCACGGAAATAACCAGCAAGCAGGCACATTAAAGATACACATCTTAGGGATATTAATTAATACAGAGTGGAAATAAATATACAAACATAGGAACACATGACAGAGAGAAATTATCTTTAAAAAAATGAATCACCAATTGGTTGTAGACCAAGGAAGTTCCACCCAACCATATACATTTCTATTCCATATCTCAAAAGGAGGTCACCCCTGATCCAGGGCTACGAATCCACAAGGACGGTTCTAGGGTATCACTCAACTTCCCAAACTATTCATCACTCAAGCTCTCACGAATTCCTCAACACAAACAAATCCAAAGTACACCGTATCTCTTCTCTCCAACCTACACAACCCAAGAGAATGGACTCCCTTATCTACCATGCACTCCCTCAGGATGTCCACCTCATTTTAATCCTCTAGTGCATCAAGTCAAGAATATCCATGTTGGGACTCTCAGGATTCATAGTTGTGAAAAAAACTTAACACATGCCTATGCATCTCAAACATGCAGGAATCAATTCATGGTTGGAATACACCTGCAAAAAATGGTTTTTTTCCTCAGCAATTCGCCCCCATGTCCCAACCGAGAACAAGAATGAATGAGGAATAATGAGTGAGTGAAAGAGTGAATGGGGAGTGAAGAGAATGAAGAGTGTGAACAATGAACAATGAGTGAACCCCCAAAACATCTCAAAGATGGGTTTATATATTTATAACTTGGAAATAAAGAACCGCTTGGCCTTCCCCAAGAATCTCATGTAGCCACTTCTCTCGATTAAAAAAATTATGGATAAATAAAATATAATAAAAATATGTATCCCCTTTATCCCCCTCTCTCGTGGAATCATAGCCCCGTATAACTCTTTTCCTTGTATGTCTAGCAGCCAACGATGTATTTTATTATTAATAATGATCACAACATTACATTTCCTAGGAACTCTAGCCTCTTTTAATTATTTGGGAACTCTAACCTTCCATAAAATAAAAAAATACATTATTAATATGGGGACTCAAAACCGAGGTATTACATTCCACGCCCCCTTATTTTGGAACTGCCCTTAGTGCATATACAAAACATAAATCAAAATTTCAAAATTCTTCAAAAACTCATGGGTAATTTACTCGCATGGCATCTTCATGCTCCCAAGTAGCATCTTTAGGACCTTAGCAGGTCCACTGAACATTTACCAGTTCTATGACTCAATTCCGTATCATTTTGACTTTTCTAGCCAATATGTGCATCGGCTAGACCTTAAAATCTCCTTCTGATCCACCTAGATCAAATTCCAATCAATAGCATGGTTAGGATCATGTACATACTTTTTCAGCAAAGATACATGAAATACATTATGAACATTCATGGAAGTAGGCAATGCAAGAATGTGTGCAACTAGCCCTATTCTGTCCAATATCTCAAATGGACCACATAATCAGGTTTCTAGCTTTGTACARCTGCACAACTTCAATGAGATCTTCTTGGGMTTCACTTTCAAAAKCACATGCTCTCCCACTTTAAATTCTCTAGTTTTTCTTCTCTTATCTACATAAATGTTTTGTCTATCTTGTGTTGCCTTCAAATTCTGTTTAATTTTAACCATATGATCTTCCATATCTTTGAGCAATTCTGGCCCAATTACTATTATGTATGTTGGGTTGTCCCAACTCACTAGAGTATTTCATTTTCTACCATACAAAGATTCAAATGGGCTCATATTCAATGAATCTTGATACCCATTACTATAGGAAAACTCAACCAAATGCAAGTAATCTTCCCACTTAGATGGTTTATCCATCACATATATTCTCAACATGTATTCAATCACTTGGTTGAATATTTTTGTCTGTCCATCTGATTTTGGATGGTATGTTGTGATAAACTTCATATCTATACCAAATCCCTTAAATAATCCTCTCCATAAATTTGAAGTAAAATTTGCATCTCTATTTAAGACAATTGCCTAAGGTATCCCATGCAACCTAGCAATTTCCCTCATGTAAATTTCTGCAATATTAGTTGTTGTATGAGTCATCTTTATGGTGAAAAAATGAGCATCCTTTGTCAATTTATCCACAACTACCATTATGGAATCATGTTTATTTGTTGTCATGGGAAATTTAGTTATAAAATCAATGGTTACCACTTCCCATTTATTCTCTAGAATTGGGAATGGTTGTAACAAACCCATTGTAGTCTTCACTCTCTGACATTCCATACATCTTTCAATGTAATCATCAACATCCTTATTCATTCATGGAAAAAATAATTGGGTTCTTACTACTGCCATTGTTTTCTGGTAACCAGGATGTTCGGTATATGGAACATTATGCACTTATTTTAACACCAAATTCCTAAGTTCTCTGGAACTAGGAACATAAATTCTATTCTTATGCATAAGTGATCCATCTTCCTTAATCTCATACTCTTTAATTTTATGTTGTACATTTTCTTGATGTAAACTTTATTTTACTTGTAGGTAATGTTGATCTGTAACAACATCATCTAAAAAAATTCTCTTTAAATCTGACTGATGCATACTAACAAATGTAGGATGCATGAATTGTACTCTTGTGTTGAGTGCATCAATAACTTTATTTTTTTTTCCCTTGATATGCTTTATGTCAAAGTCATACTCACTCAAAATTCTAGACATCTTGTTTTCCTGGCATTCTAAGTTAGTTTTTCAAAAAGACATTTCAGACCACTATGGTATGTCCGTAATTCAAATATTTTTCCCATGAGATAATGTATTCACATCTTCAATGCATGAACTATGGCAGCAAGCTCCAAATCATGTGTGGCATAATTCCTATCATGTTCTTTAAGTTTTCTAGACTCCTAACCAATGACATGTCCATTTTGAGTGAGGAATCCACCAAGTCCTTCCTTGCATGCATCTCTACATGCCACAACATTCTCATTTGGGTCAGAAATATTTAAAATAGGTGCACTAGTAAGTAACTTCTTTAACAAATTAAAGTTCTCTTCACACTTGATTGTCCATTCAAACTTAATTCCATTATTTTGAAAAGAAGTGATGGGATGAGCAATTTTAGAGAATCCTTTTATAAATCTCCTATACTATCCATCTAATCCCATAAAAGATATGATTTCTAAAACATTCTTGGGTGTTGGCCATCCTCTAATGGCTTCAATCTTCTCTTGATCTACTGCTATACCTTCTTCTGAAATTATGTTCCCCAAATAATGGATCTTTTCTTGGTAAAAATAACACTTACTAAGCTTGGCATAAAGTTGATTTTCCCTCAACACTTGCAACACCAACCTCAAGTGATGTTCATGCTCTTCCTTGGACTTAGAATAAATAAGTATTTCATCCAAGAACACAATGACAAACTTATCCATATATTTTTTGAATATGCCATTCATTAAGAACATAAAGACAGTTGGTGCATTGGTCAGTCCAAATGGCACCACCACAAACTCATAATTCCATACATGGTTCTAAAGGTTATCTTGTTGATGTCTTTTTCCTTGATTCTTACTTGATGGTAGCTTGATCTCAAGTATATCTTGAAAATATATTTGCCCCTCTTATCTGATCAAAGAGTTCATCAATTCTAGGTAGAGGGTATTTGTTCTTCGCTATGGATTTACTCATTTTTCTAAAGTATATACACAGCCTCAATGCTCCATCCTTCTTTTTGACAGAGAGTATTGGTGCACCCCAAGGTGAAACACTTGGACATATGTACCCTTTCTTGAACAATTCTTCGAGCTCCATTTGTAATTATTTTATTTCTAGTGTACTCATTATATAAGGAGTTTTTTTATACTGGGGCAACTCCTGGTACTAAATCAATAGAGAAATATATTTCTCTCTTTGGTGTCAATTCCGGTATTTCTCATAATACATCTTCAAACTCTTGCAATACTGAAAAATATTCAAGGCTTGTCCCTTTTGTCTTTTATGGCTCCTTCACATGAGTTGCATACAATTGACATCCTTTCCTGAAACATCTCTTCAGTTCTAAGGCTGAAATATCCCTTATAGAAATGGTTCTTGGAATTCCTTCCACGGTGATTTATTTTTCTTCTTCATCAAGACATGTAAATGTCTTGTTATGACAATCCAGGAAAGCATGATGTTTGTCCAACCAAACCATTCCAATTAGGATATCATAAGATCCTAATGGGATGATAATCACATCAGCATTAGTACTTACTCCATTAATACTTATTGGACAACATTTGACCATCTCATTGATCCTTCTTTTGGTTCCAGTGTCTAGCTAAACCAAACTTGACTTCTCAAGCTTACTTTTCTCCAAATGTAATATATCCACTATTTTAGGATCAATGTAACAATGGCTTGCTCCTGAATCGATTAAAATAGCAACGTGTTGATTAATTATCTTACCTTCCACTTTGATCATATTGGATTGATACTCTTATTTTCAATCTTCTAAGGATAAATATATTCTTCTCATGTCTTCTACTGTTGTAGCTTCTTGGATGTTGTGCATGGTCTTCATTTTATCTCCTCTATGAGGGAAATCCTTGTATAGGATATTTTCTTTGAACCCCCAACATTGGATTGGTGGTCTTCCTATTTTCCCAAGGAGTCTTATTTCTTGGATTCATTATTAGTAGATTGTTCTTGCTTATTTGTATTTGGATTTTTTCTATTCAAATGAGGTTTGTATCCCTTCCTTCTCTTATCAGATTTCTCTTTCTTCTTATCCTTCCAATATTTCTACATGGACTCTTTGCCCTTGCCTTTCTCATACAAGTACTTGACCTTCCTAATGGTCTCTGTCAAAGTCCTTGGCTCATCATACTAAATATTTTCCTTATAAAAGGATGGAAGTCCACTCAAAAACCTTTGTATTTTCACTTTCTCATCCTTGATAAACCCCACATACTTCAATAATTTCAAGAACTTATTTTCATATTTTGTCATGGTCATGCTTCCCAACTTGTGTTCAAATAAATCTTGCATATTATTTTCATATAAATTCTCTTAAAATATCTCTTGAATTTCTTCCAAGTGATCCTACTCCCATTAATGTGCTCAACTTGCTTCAACAGATCCCACCACATAGCATCTTTTACATGCAAATGGTATGTGGCAATTCTAGCTTCTAGGTTGGATGAGTAGTTGTGCAACTGAAAGTACTTTCTGATTCCCAAAAACCATGATTTAGCATCATCTTCCCTTTCGCTTTCACCATCAAATGAGGTTGTCTTAATCTTCCTCAACTCTCCTTGCAAACTGTCTAATTCTTGTCTTATTCTTTGGTGTGTAACAGGAGACACTTTTAGACTGCTTATAGAGTCTTTATATGCATAAAATTTCCTTGTTGATTAAGGAGGTGAGTGATATATATGAGTTCTATTGGCACTTATTGAATGAATGGCTCTTCTATAATTATCTATTTTTTATGATATCTACCTTCTTCCTCCTGCTTTGAGTCGGATACATTCCTTTCTTGCTTATGCAACCGATTCAGGATTTGCATCACTTGAGCCTTTATCTGATTTTTTTCTCTCATCAACCTCTCATTATATTCTTTGTAACTCTACACTTCTATTCTCAGGATTCTCACAGTCTCTATTAATGTTTCTTGTTCCCCTATGTTGTTTTTCCCATTTGATTCGGTCTTTGCATTACTAACACTGATATTTTGACCTTTGGCTTCCTTATCATGATTGAAGGCTCCCTCTCCTTCCTCCATGTCCCAAATATTCTTTATTATCTTGAAATTATATTTTTATATCCCCTAATTCTTCAAAATGTGCAAGCAACCATTTTATTAGAATTATGCATATTATAGAAATTTTGTCAAACAATGCTACAAGTATTTTCTCTACTCAATTCATGAAGAAATATATCATCATTCTCCAAATTATAATAATTCAATATTACTCTCCTCTTAATCATCTTTCCAAATAATATTCATGTGCCCCAATATGATCTCTGAGTTGAAAGTTATGGCTTCCTAAAAAAACCACTTTCAACCCATTTATGTAATTTCTCCACTGGCGTAATTTTATTGAAGTGCCAACTTTTGCCAATTGCAGAAGAAAATATATCAAGAACTAGAGAAAAATTTGTATGAGACATAGATAATAATAATGATAAGGAATTTATATAAACTCTCATATTTTCAATATGATACACCACTCAAAAACTACAATAATATGGAAACTACAACTTTGTCTTTTTTCACCCCTTTTCCAGACCTAGAATTTTTAGCAAAACTGGCTATTTCACAATCTGTGCACTTTTGGAAAATTTTCACTAAACCAAAGTTGTTTTTCTCAATGAGTGTATAAAATTTTGAGTAAATAAAAAATTTCCATTTTTTTCATCTATAGTCACTTTTCTTCCTCTCAAAATCTCAAAAATCCCAAAAACGTGGCTTGGAATAGTGGATTTTGGCCTATTTCAGCATCCCCATTCCAACCCCCTGTGGATTTATTTAGTTCCTTCATGGGTTATTTCCATGTTACTTTCTGGATTCTCCCCAAGAGCTTCAGCTTAATCTGGATCTATGTTAATGATCTGGACCCGGATCCTTAAAAACCATTATTTTTCCATTTCTAACAAATCCAAGCATAAATGGACAATGGTCATTTATGGAACTTTTGTAGATCTCCTCTCTGTGGAAAAAACTCGTAAGTTTCATCCCAATATGATTTAATTTGCTCAGTTATGGCCAAAATAAGAAAATGGCTCTAGACTATTTTTTGTTTCTTGAAACTATGGAACAATTTTGCCGAAGTGCAATCTGCACCATCAATCTCAAGTCGGAATCAATCTAGACCATTTTTGTGCGCTCCATCAACCATTAGTGACCGACGTTCTTCTTTGGAATGCACAACATTTACCCCAAACTGCCAACCCGGCCGTCGACCATCAACCTAACTCCCCAACGACCGATTTGGTCACGACTACAAACCGGCCGATCTAGCCGTCAGTCGTCGACGATTTGGTCATCGGTCGTTAGAAATATTCGTTGGAGAATGGAACTCCCTACCAATTCATTAAAATCTTGACCATCAACCTATTGGCGATCGACGATCCTCTATGAACACCAAAAACACTTCCTCAATTTGGCCAACCCAACCGTCGGCCATCGACCATCTTTGTTGACTGACATGGCAACTATGTTGACGTGGCATGACATGTGGATTTTGACATGGCATGGCACGTCATCATGAGGCATCAACTAGGCGAACGTGGCATGACACTTCATCACCTTATCTTCTCCATCGGCCATTGGTGGTTAGAGATTTCCCTTGGTCGAATAAAACTTTGTCTAAAGTCGTTGATCCCCAATCCATCAGCCATCGACGATTTCAACTGTCATTTGGTATAACTTCAACACTTCTCCAAACTCGTTGATCCCTAATCCATCAACCATCGGTGATTTCAAATTTCATTTTTTCAAACTACAACACTTCACCAAACTCATTGATCCTTTAACCATCAGCCATCGACGATCTCAGATATCATTTGGTCGAATTTCAACACTTCTCCAAACTTATCGATCCCTAATCCATTAGCCATTACTGATCACATATGGTGATTTTCAACACTTAGACAATTTCGGCCAAAACCCAGGTGAATATGGGTCATTTAACTCCGAACCAAGATGATCTCGACCGCTGATTTTCTCTGACTTCCCAAATGACCAAAAATGAATACGAACCATCAATCTTCCTCATTTTCCAAACCTCTGAAATGAATCCTAGTCATTGATCTCATAACATTGTCAAACTTCGAAACCTTATCAAATTTTTTAAGTTTATCAAGGGTGAATCTAGGTCGTTGATATCAAGATCAATCACCATCTCAGTTGTCAAATATCTAAACTCTACCCCAAACTACAACAACCATTGAAATACGAATTTTTTCGACCTTCTGGGTCAAATTCAGATCTGTAACTTTGCAATTCAAATCCATTAACTTCTCAGACAATTTTGAATTATTTCAAACTCAAATTTTCCCACGAATTCGGGGATTTTTCTCTCCAATTTTCCACCTTTTTCCCCAAATTCACATTGATCGAAATATGTGACAGTGAATCTACTTGATTCACACTTTTTTTGGCCCATACATGTCTCGTGTTTCAACCAGAAGCTCTGATACCAATATGTAACGTACCCAACCACCCACAAGTTGGGTCACGTTACTTCAAAAACGCATTTCAAAACTGATTTCAATTTATTATAACATTTAATTCATAAAGAAACATGAAATAACACCATGATAGCATATGCAATATTCAATATTCATACTACAACATAAAAGAATGTTTAAACATGCCATGAAAAGAAATAAATAGCAAGCAGGGACATTAAAGATACACATCTCAGAGATATTAATTAATACACAGCAGAAATAAATATACAAACATAGGAACACATGAAAGAGAGAAGTTATCTTTAACAATATGAATCACCAATTGGCTGCAAACCAAGGACGTTTCACCCAACCATAGATCTTTTTATTCCATGTCTCAACAACAGGTCACCCCTAAGCCAGGGATTTGAATCCATAAGGATGGTTCCAGGGTGTCACTCAGATTCCCAAACTAGTTAGCACTCAAGATCTCACATGTTCCTCAACACACAACAATCCAAAGTATACCAGCTCTCTTCTCTCCAACCTAAACAACCCAAGAGAATGGACTCCATTCTCTACCACATAGTCCCTCAGACTATCCACCTCACTCCAGGGCTCCAATGCATCTGGTCAAGAATATCCATGATGGGACTCTCAAGATTCATAGTTGTGAAAACAACTTAACACATTCCCATGCATATCATAAATGAAGGAATTAATTCATGGTTGGAATACACCATCAAACAATGGCTTCCTTCCTCAGCAATTCACCCCCATGTCCCAACCAATAAAAAGAATGAATAAGGAATAATCAATGAGTGAAAGAGTGAATGGCGAGTGAATAGAATGAAGAGTGTGAACAATGAACAATGAGTGAACACCCCAAACATCTCAAATATGGGTTCATATATTTACTTGGAAATCAAGAACGACATGGCCTTCCCCAAGAAGCTCATGTAAGCACTTCTCTTGATTAAAACAATTATGGGTAAATAAAATATAATAAAAATATGTATCTCATTTATCCCCCTCTCTCATGGAATCATATCCCCCTATAAATCTTTCCCTTGTCCATCTAGCAGTCAGTGATGTATTTTATTATTAATAATGATCACAACATTACATTTCTTAGGCACTATGGCCTCTTTTAATTGTTTGGGCACTCTGGCCTTCCATAAAATAACAATATCCATTATTAATATGGAGACTCAAAACCGGGGTATTACAAGAGGAGTGGTATTTCGAGGAGTTGACCGAGTTTATGCAGCTTATGATTTCCTAGCTTATCAGGAGTAATCAGGTGGATTATGGTATTTTCACCTTACAGACTAGGTCTATGAGTAGAGGGTGTTTCACATCATATAGTCTAGTATGGGATCCTGGAGAATTTACCTTCTATGGGGTTCTTGTGTTTAGGGAATCTATGGATGATATGTTGGAGGTTTGTCCGGACAATGCTTGGGAAATTGTAGTAGCCTAGGGGTGCTAGAGTAATTGGTATTTTCCCTTTGATACTTGGAGACTAGGTGTTTTGGATGCTCGATCAGCTTGTCCCACAAAGAATTCTCTGTGATGTCTGATTTTAGAGTTGGTTTAGTTGACTTCACTAGGATACATTGGCCATATATGATCCTCGATAATAGGGACAAGTCTTTGATACTTCATCACTTGTGGATGCAGGTGTGTAGGATGCAGTTTAGACAGGAGGATCATATGTTTATGATCAGAGTGGCACAACTATAGCATGATGAGTCCTTTCTAGTGATAGCATGGGATCCTGTGATTCCAATAGGAGACAATGTGGAAGTTGACACAAAGGTGAGAGCCATTTTTTTCCTCCATGAGATTGATTCCCTAGTAGAGCAGTTCCTTGATGGGTTGATCAAGTTATTGCATCACCGAGTATCCTTACTTCCAGGTGGTTTTCAGGAGACCTCTTATATTAGTACACTATCGAACCATGCCTTAAGTGGAGGATGCTTCACATCTTATAGGGTGTTTTTGGATTCTGGTATCATTTTTAGTTTCAATATAGATCAGTCTATGGAGCATGAAGTCGTATGGCATTTCTTGAGGAAAAACAATATTTGGGAAGGGAGGACTTGTCATGTCCCCATTTTTGGACTCCCCTGTTCGGCAGTGGAAATGACTTATGTGGCTTGTAAGTGAAGAAAAAGGGAGTCAAAAGGGGTTATTTATTGTCACTTAGTTAGGATATTTTATGTATTTAAAGTGACAATAGATTAATGAACTACTTATTTATTATTGAAATTGACATTTAATCCTAAAGTGAAAGAAAAATTGGGATAAGGGTCATATTTGATTTAGTCAAAAAGGGGATAAGGGTTACAATTGATTTGGTCAAAAAAAGGAAAGTTATAGAAGGCATGGAGAAAGGATAAAAGGATGGGTAGAGCCTCACTTTGGCATGAAGATTTGATCTCTCATTTTGGAAGTGCTCTTGGAACCATTGTTTTGTTAGGGTTTAGAAAAACCCTTCCACTGTTGGTTTGGTTTCGGTGGTGCAATATCCACCCTGTCTAGACAAGAGGGGAATCCATCCAAGATTTCCATTAGAACCTAGACAAGAGGGGAATTCATCTAGGATTTCCATTGAAACCTAGACAAGAGAGGAACCCATCGAGGATTTCCATTGGAGCTTCAATTGAGTTTGTTTCGGTTGGAGATAGATAGATCAACGTGTGTAGGGAGTTGACGAATTTTTCCAAAGGAGGTTGATCGTCGATTTTGCAAAGACCGGGAGGGTTTTAGGGAAACTGTGATAGGATTCACCCCCGTGGGTTGAACACATGGTGTCTCTCAAGGTCGTGTGTGTTTTTTAGCCTCATCCCACGAGGCCCCATGTGTTGGTGAGTCTCGTCACGTGAGGCCTCGCTTATTGTGCAGCCTCATCCAACAAGGATCTCTACGAATTGGGGTCATGGGCTTGTTGAGGTACGGACGCAAGGGTCGCAGTGGAAGTTGTTTTGAAGAAGATTGATACCACACCAGTAAAGGAAAGACATTCCAAGGGAATACATATCTTGAGGATATCTTGGGAATCGTTACCAGGTTTATTGTTGTTATTTTTAGTAGATATTGCAGTTACTTGGCAGCCAATAGATTTTTGTGTTTAGGAGGGTTTTGCAGTTGTTGTTACAACCAATAAGGATCTTTGTATTTTTTTTTATTTGGATTTCCACACCTTAATAAGATTTCATGATTATATTCTCTATTCCATGTGTAATGGGTGCATGTGATATATTTAACAATATTTCTATCTTGGTGACATATGCAAATTGTTTGTAAGGCATTTCCAGCAAAATGTTTGATAAAATCACACAAAGAAAAACAATAACTTGGACAACAGACATAATATTTCCACCCATCCTAGTTGGCAACATCACATGAAGCCTAGTGGGATGTCGAGGAATATAAGGAATTGTCTCAACTTATTTGTGGTCCACTCAAAATATACTAGCCAATAAGGGCATGCAAATTGTCTTTGTCTGAGACATTTAGTCTTTCTCTAATCTTCAAACTAGAAGCCTTTTTAAAAAAATCAATTGGAGTTTATCCATACTTTTTTCCAACTTTGTAGTTGCATTTGGTGCAATATTTGAATGGTGGGTAATGAGAAAGATTGAATTGCAATCTCATATTTTATAAAGGTTTAAGCAACAAATTTGAAGTTATGAATGAATTTAATTAGGATTTAATCAATGAACATCTCATATATTTATAGTCTACTAGTGAGTTCTATTACTCATGGGTTATAATATATGGGATTCAATGATAAGTGTTTCTTGATACAAATGCTTTCATATTTGAAGTACAAAAAGTCTTAGCAAAGAAGTAGTTTACATGTTATGTAGGGGCTACTTCATTTATGTTTACAAGGTACAAACATTTGGGTATTTTCATTGTATGTTTCGGGGATATTATATTTTTGTTCCTTGTCTCTAAGGAGGGTTTCAACACTGAGCACTAGTCATGCAACTATGGCAAGGAAAATATGTGCAAGATCGCTCTTGCAAATGTATTATTCAATACCATAGACTTTGTTCTTGGTGCTTTGATGTATCTTCGGTTTGGTTATCTTGGAATGAAAATTGCAGCATATACTAAAGCAAAAAGCACTTTGGAAACTAGGAAAGGTGTTGGTAAGGCCTTTATAACATCATTTAAGTCCAGAGATATGATGGGATTCTCTCTTGATACCAATGGGATTTTGTTGTTGTACATCTCCATTAACATTTTCAAGCTCTATTTTGGAGATGAATGGGAGGTCCTCTTTGAAGCCATTACTCCTTATGGTCTCAATGAGTATTTAATGGATCTTTTCAAAAGAGTCAATGGAGCAATTTACACTAAATCCATTGATTTTGGTGTTGGTCTTGTTGGGAAGATTGATCTCTCCATACAGTCTCAACGACGACCCTCATAACCCAGTTGTGATTTTTTCTTAGTTTTAATTGTGTGGAGTTATAGAATATCTCTCCACATGTACTGGCATAATGAAGAACACTATATTTTTTCTTTGTTTCTAAGAAACATGATACTTATAACTCTAAAACAAAGAAATTTTCTTTTCGTCATAGAGTACATAAAAGGTCATCATTACATCAACATAGATATAGAATATACATTCAAGATCTTGTCAACTTTAGTATCTCTTTATTTCTGAAAATATCCAGGAAGTGTAAAGTGAATTTTTTTGATAACCTAACCAATTATATTTTAAAAAATGTACTTAATTTATAGTAGT
>ML796715.1:248647-269695 GCA_009831015.1 Picea engelmannii | reverse complement strand
CTTCAAGGGTGAGATTTTCCAGTTAAATTGAAACCGTGTTAATTCATGTCTACTCTAGACTTAACTGATTGATATGTAAGGGAAAGTGGGCTTCGAATCAAACATTGAAAATTTTCAATCTGAACTTGGGATTTTCCAGTTAATTTGGAAGCTTGTTGACCTGATTGCATTAGCTTTGTGCACCATTGCAACCATGTCAAATCTATAACATGTATTGCAACCATGACATATTGATAACACATATAGAGATGAGAAAATAAAGCCGACCATACAATTTTAACTATTTGGAAGAAGAAATGAAAAAAAAATTATTAGATTTTAGACTTTTGTATATACTTTATAGAGAATATGGTCAGACTATTTTTATTTTCAAAAGAGCACATAATGGTGTTTATTTTTTATTTTATTTTTTGAATGAGCATATAATGGAATAAATATGTCGTTCAAAATTAGAGTTTACGTGGATCATTTCCACCTGCCTGTAACTATTCACATGTATTTATTTTCCCCGACCCAGTTTCTTAAATGATAGCGCCAAAAACAAAGTATCTGTAGCACCATGATCTTTATGAAAATGAAATTGTAATATTTTGAAAGGTTCAAAAAAATATAAATAAAGAATATCTCCATCGATTCAAAAAGGTTAAAAGAAGACATAGTACCCACCATATCACCATCCTAAGAAGCGTTGTTTCAATATTGGATCATTCATTAATATGTAAGGCCAACGCTTCAATGTTATTAAACACTTGTCCCGTGAAAGTAAGGGTCAACGTAGGAGGAAGTCCCATCAAGGTAGGTCGCAGTAACGGTTCCAGCCCCGTGTATTGCATTTGGTTTAGAATTTGAGTTTACATGGATCATTTCCATCTTCATGTAACTATTCACGTGTATTGCATTCCATGCAGCGTCCTTACATCGCTTCCACTTTGTTTGCATGCATGTTGTCTATGCATATATTCCACTTTGGTTTGCATGCATCACACTCACCTGGGTTCTATCCTATGTCTACAGTAGTTTATGTTGCAGAGGTAAAGGTAAAGGCATACAAGCCATAGTCTTACTTAACAACCCTTTCTGATATAGAACCAGAAGAATTCAACAAGAAAACAAGCACCAATTTTTATTGGTATAGTCGATCTGGTTGAGCTAACAGATCTAGCAGCATATCTCCAGATAAATATCCAGCACCAATAGTGACAGGGACAAATAGAGATGCAGGAGAGTCATCAAGAGTAGCGAGAGAAAATACAACAATTAGCTATCAGTGGACTTAATATTTGCTTTCGATGAAGCAGTTTTTTATCCAGAACCAATAGCACCAGTATCTTATCTTGCACAAGTCGAAGGGGAGAGAGAGAGTTAGACGGGGTTATAGTGGAGGAGTTTTCGGAAAGAGGGAGTACGTCCTGACTAGAATATCCCATTCCCATATCCATGCTTATTTATTTCGAGGAGCTTACTTCCAGCCGACAATTTTCACTACATAATTACTAAGTAATATTATTCCCTCCCTTCATTTTCTCAGATGGAGTAATTTGATGATACATCGACTAAGTAATGATTTATTCCTTCATCTATTCACATACAACTTTTTCTGGTCGTGAAGAGAATGCAGGATGAGGTTCGACCATTCTCTTCTTTTGTCCAGTTGTGATGAAGAGAAGATATCAGGGGCTTCTTTTTGGTGGGTTTTCCTCATTGAACAAACCATAACCGCGACATAGCATGGATGGACACTTCATTGGGAATCTACCATCATTAAGCGGGCAGGAAAAAAAGAACAAGAGGGGAGTATTCACCATTGAATTGATTTCGTAAGGACTTTCGGCCAATCAATAAAGCCAGGAAAGAAGAAACATGGGATGGATGTAGTGGGTAGGCCTCTACCTAGATTAACTGACTCTCTAGCGAGCGAGTGGGAAATGAATTTGCACCACCTGGGTTTGGAATTTTGTTTCTTTAAGAGCCTGATTATGATCTTTGTGGTCCAGATGAAAATTGTCATTAGTGAGCTTATGCTTTTCGAGATCCAAGTGAAGATCCATAGCCATAGCTAGTAGCAGAGACATGAACTTTGAAAACCCCTAGTTGTAGCATGTAGAAGTCTATATCCTCTGCTTCTTCCAAGGCTACAGAAAAATCCATGAGAGTGAAAGCTTGAATGGTGAGTAGGGAGGAAGTCCACGCAGACCAGACTGGCTACTTCAAAAAGAAAAGAGGGAGAGAAAATAAAATGAATTGGTACATGAAAAAGAGGGCCCTGGGGCGAGCGATAAAAATGGAGGGGGGGGGATCAATAATAATGAGCCAAATCATTGATGTGTGCAAGCCTGGTGAAGATCCATACCCATAGCTAGTAGCAGGAGATGCAGTTGGTTAAGCAGTTAAAGAGGCATAAATTGAAGCTCGTTGGTGTTTGTAATGTTACATCAAACACAGAGACCCATTGAAGTAAAGAATGTAGTAGGTATCCCATGCTCTCAGAGAAACAGCCCAGGGTGATACTTACAGCGCAGTTGCAACACCATCGAGCAAGCAACATAATCTAGTGTTGCCTCATAGGTGTGAATGGGCATTCAACATATCAAAATGAACTATGTTGTGAACTGACAATGCTAGTATAAGGTGCATTTAATCAACACATATCCTATTTATAAGAATTTGAAGCTAGAATTTATAAAAAGAAATACATATTCTTACATTTATATTTGTTTTTTGGATTGTGCATGACTTCTTCTTTGTGGTAGGAGCTGCAGGTTGTGATGGAAAAATTATCTAAGACCTAATATCAAGTGGGGATGATATCAAGTGGGGCTACTGGGTGAATTATCTGAGACTTGATATCAATTGGGGCTACTTTAGACAAGAAGAAGAGAAAACTATCATTCGGTGGTGCATAAATTTATCAGGTATTTCATCATTTCGATATTTACAATGTACTAGAACTCTCCAGGTAGCTGCAAAAATGAGAATGATGAGAGCTATGGATGATTGAGTGTGACATGATCTATGGTTATGAACTAGTGAAAAAAAATCTCTTTAACAGTGGAATGATCGAGCCTCTTTCCTAATGAGGTAAGAATAATCAACAGCTAGTTGTGACAATTTTGTTTTTAAAGATATGCGTAGCACAAATGTTAGAGTAATGGCGATACAATTGCTAGGTTTCATGTCCCACACTTGGTGAAGCAAGTGTTGTTGATGTAAATCAAGTGCTACTACATGTTGTTGCATGTTACACACCTGGAAGCTACTGCCACGCGGAGATGGAGTAAACAAATATGGGCTATCAACTAGGAGCGATGGACTATGCATAGTTCCAAACATTTAATGTTTGGAACTAATGCCAACTTCAAATTTAGCATTAATCCACATTTTCGATATACACTGTAAATGTACGTCCTGATTCCTAAGTTTGCTTCCCTAAAATTAACTTTGTGCATCGATTTGAGGCCAAATAAGACCTCAAAGTTTTTTATTTGTTTAAAAAAATTGTTGTGATTATTTGATAGGTTGATAAAAAGTAAACAATGAAATGATTTTCCAAACTTTGGTTTAAAATATATTGAACTGCATTCATAAGTATTCAAAATAGCCAACCTGATTACTATAATCCCTGGCCTAAAGGCAGGGACTAATAATATGCTTGGTATGAGTTTTGATCAGATAGCTTTGGCGTGTGGTTCACTAGAAGGTCGATAAACCAAATTTGATGATAAAGAATGGAGTTTTCAAAGGTCATTCCATGTGGGTTTTGATGTAATCCACTCTTGACAAACCTATAATATCAATTAACCCTCATTATCCTAAAACGTATTTAAAGAAAGAAACAACCTGTGTAGATATCAAATGTAGATACTATTATGGGAAATAGTTTATTGATTTTGGAATCCTTCAATGGAAATTTGTAATAAAATAGTATGGTATTTTAGACCAAAACAAGGTGCTTGTTCTCTTTGATGATCATCAAAATGAATTCAAAAGTTAGGGCCTTGCTTTACTATTACACGCTATTTTTTTGTGTCCGCGCTATTTTTTGTGTCCACTAGTTTGAGTACAAAGATTTTGGTTATTTTGCACCATTGGTTTCTTGTCAATGTGAGCCACTAATTAGGTATAGTTCCTCCTAACAAATTTGGCTAACATCCATGTTGCACTCTTTCAAGTGCTTTGTTTGGTGTGCGGTGGGAAAATGGTATCTCCTATTTTAAACTCATTATGTGTTATTTATTGTAACTTCATATTGAAACGAGCTTTTAAGATAGGATTCAAGCATATGGAATTTAAGGAAAAATAGGACACTGGCATGGGAAACCATTACTCTCTATCAAATATGTGATCACCTTCAGATAAAATGTATAATTTATTTTTTGGCACATGAGACACATTATATCTTTCTTAGACCAAGGTCCACATAGGTGTCCAACAAGGGGTGTTCTCTACGGTCAAAGTGCTCACATATTCAATCCTCATAATTGGGAAGGTCTCACATGAAGCATTGTGCCAAGACTGGAGATTGTATGGGGCTCATGCAATAGGACTAGTGTAATTGGCATTCACTTCATGAGGATTGGTTCTCTTAACTAATGTGCAATCCATCATTTCTCAAGATTAAACTCATTTTGACATATTAGTGAACAAAAAACCATTGTCAGTACCTATATCATCTACTCTATAACATCTCATAAATCATATTAAACTAGAGAAATGATCAACTCCAAAAATTACACATCTATCTTACATGTGTTCTACTAATTAACCTAGTTACAAAATAATAGTAAAACACAGCATCACAGTACAGGATAAATAAAACAACCATTTTGAAAGAGGGCCTCATTCTATTAATGTTCAACACAATGTTATAGCAAGATTTGCCTCACCCCATGCAACTTGCTCAGAAGGCCTTTTCTATTTCCCTATGTAGACTTGAAGTCTCTTTTTGCAATTCTCGGAGCTAAAAAAACTATTTTTCCACATATACGTGCCCTAAAAGCTATACAACATGCATATACGCAGGTTGCACCATTACAGCCCATGTACATCAGGTTTTGTTCCCAAAATTAAAAAATGGTGTCAAGCTTCCATGTCACGTCACGAGATCCATGATCCTTGACCTTCCATATACTGGAAACGTTCTGACTTGGCCCTTCAATTCCATTTGAAGGATATAAATGGGCCATATCCAAGTTGTGGAAGAGAGGAGAAGAATTCAACTTTGAGAGCAAATTTACTTTGGAGAAATTATTCACTTCACATTGAGTCTGCATCCCTTTGTCCTTTTAAGTCTGAACAGATTGTTCAGCCCCCAAGCTCTTCCCTATTTGATGGAGAATCTCATTGTCTCTCTTATATGAGCTTGCCTTTGGTGGAGGATTGAAGTGGTGGAGGCCCAACTGGAAGGGACTTAGTTTCTCGGTTTTGATATGTGCCGACACAGAAGTTTGTCATTCATACACTTATGTTGATCATATTTTAATAGAAATATTATTTTCTCGTCCAATTAATGTCTTGCAAATATTTGAATTGTTATTCCATGGGAATATTTGTTATGAATATTGATGGATTATGCTATTATATGTGCTAACTTTACATATTATCACCATATTCTTGTGTATCTTGGTTGTTGAGGACAAGTTGCAGGTATATAGCTTTGAGTCAAGTGCTCAACAATGGACTTCATCGAACGTTCAGAGGAGGTAGGATCTTTATCTTGTCTAGTTAGCATGTTTGTTTATAGCATACTTGAGATTAGAGTCGATTTCTGCAGTCATTTATGTCTATTATGGTTTACCCCATGCCATAGAGTAATTTTCCTCATAACATAATTGGCGACCATACTAGGGAGGGAATGTTCGTTCTGGGGTTTGGAGTGTTTTTCTCCTTTGATTTATCTCAGTTAGCTTGAGTTTTCTTGTCGTCTGATTTCTTGACAGCCAATTTTCATTTTGAATCTAATTTTATTGGCCTTACCCTTAACCTGGAAGTGTTTTAATACACATATGTGGTTTTTCCCTTGAAAAACGCGTACATACGCGAGTTTTCGTTCTATAGGGCGTGTACATATGCAATTTTTTCCTAGACAGTCGCGTAGATCATCCTTGTTTTCTTGATTTCTAATTTTGGTGTTTGTTGGGTAAGTTTTGATGGTTGTTGAGTCTTGTTGGATCTCTCTCATGACTGTTAAGTGCTTGTAGAGTGATGGGAAAACATTCTTTGGTTGATTTTGGGTGGATTTTCTTTCTCATCATCATTTTCATTGGTTGTCCTTGCATCTTTGGATGGGTTTTTGCTTCTTGATATCCTGCTCGGTTTGTCTCTTTTGGATTATAGTAGGGTTTATATATCAAGTTGTTAATCAATCCTTTCATTTTCATTTATTTATATTGAAAATACAAAAAATATACATTTTTCATTATGGAATTTGATCTTTTGGGTTGTTATTATTGATCTTGATACATGTATGGAAAGATTGCATCTTATTTGAAATAGCATAACTGAATTGAAAGTTGCATTTTTGAAACGCTTATCATTTATTGAGAGTTGAAGTTAGGAATTTGCATTATCTTCATATTCATTTATTTTACTTGTTGAGTCATAACATCATCAGTTTCACGACCACATCTTTTGAGTAAACAAAGCCACTAAAAATAACGTTGATAAATTAAAAATTGATTAGAAACGATTTTATTTTTCAAGGTGCACAAACTAGCTTAAGATTTAGAGCCTTGAAATAGGATTTTGTGAGTAAACTTCTCCAAGGCTATTAAACTCAACGTATGTGTCTGACTAAGGGAGTGGTGAAATCCATTGTATAATTGGTGACGTCAGGAGGCTCCGCTCACACCGGAGTTAAGAATAAGGTCGTGCGAAGTTGATTGAAGAGATATCCCTCTAATACCTTCTTAGCGTCAGAGATATTTTCGGGATCTATTTGTATCCGGGGGTCTTGCTAGTTCCTTTACCTCTATGAGAGGTGGTTATTTCAATATTTTGGGCTTTGTTACCCTGCTCATATGGTGGACCTGACTTACGACTGTTCGTTTACGCATTGGTTATATCGTGGTGGCTTTAGTTTCTTGACATAGGTAGCCACATAGGTTACTTGCAGGGGTTATTTTGCAGGTACCCTGGATCAAATAAGGGTCAGAAAACACACAGTCTTTATGGAGGATTACCTCTCTAAGGGAATTTGACCAATTGCATTGCTAATCCCACAAGGTCCCTTATAACTAATTTTGATACCTCCTATATTTTGAAGGGAGTCTCAGGCCCCTCTTGGGTGAGGCATACCTACTTTAGGGAGGGAGGCCCCTTTCAGCCACATTATCCTATTTGTGTGCATATTATCCTTTTTTGTTTATTTTGGTGTGCTCTATGATTCTTAGTTGGCCTTAGGATTTGTTTTTATATCTCAAGTATTATGTCATCATGGAGCTAGACCAGCTTCCTCGCAGGTCTCGACGTTTGTTGAAATTACCACCGCATCTTGAGTCTTGTCCTTCTAAAAGGTGTAAATTTATCAACCATGATACATACACCTCCACCTACCAGAATTATGGTCATACAAGTATGAGTACTGAGTTGAGTCAGGAATATATTGGGAGTTCTTCGACTCCCATACCTATTGTGGTTAATGGAACTCCTTCTACGCCTTCAACCACTACGGTTGTAGTGTCAAAGGTCCCCATCATTACTCCTTTCCGACTTGTAGTTAATACTCAACCCATAGTAACAAACCCTTTTGAGTCTATTTTTAGCTCGTCAGGCTACAATACTCAGTCCATCTCTTTGGCCTCTATCCATTTATCTTATGGTATGTCGAATTTCACATCACAATTTTCATCCTCCATTCCAGCATCTAATATAAATCCTAGTATTGGACTTGGGGGCATGGCTCTTCTGCATATTCCACTCTCGTTTAGTAGTGCTCATATTCCCCAAACGAGTCCTACGGTTGGAAGCCTACCTCCTTTTCACCCTGGGTCTAATCCTAGTCTTAATGTTCCTTGATGGAGTAATCAACCAGTCGAACAAATTGTTGCTTATTTTCCATCCTTCACACCTACCTCCTCCACACTGATTCTGGCCAACACGTTTGGCATGACGAATCCACCTCTATCCTTTAGATTTCCACCCGGAGGAGGTCTGTTTCATAGTTTGGGCAACTCCCAACCTGGAGATACTTCGACTAGGGGAAATATTTACAACCCTCGTCATAACAATCCTACTAGAATGATTCCCAACCAACCCTTTATGAATCAGTTTGGAGAGGGGTTTTACAATCTCGGATAGGGCCATGTTGAATACCTGAACCCTGGATGGGTTGCGATTCCACAACATCAATATTTCTTAGGAGCTTGGGGCCAGGTGTCGCAAGCCCGTCTCCCTTTTTTGAGCACACTCAATTTTCCAGACTTGTCAAGATTAATGAATGACCTGGTGCGTCATGACCCAACATGGCCCCCCATCCCCACCAAGATTCTTTCGAATATTATGAAATTCGAGGGAAAGACACGTGAGTATCCTAGTGATCACGTCGCTACTTTCCATATTTGGTTCTCTTCCAATTCCCTTAACGACGATTCTATTTGTTTAAGATTGTTTCAATGCACCCTCACGGGCATTGCGGAAAAATGGTACATAGAGCTATCAGGGAGAACTTACGGGAATTTTAATCAGATGGTTTTAGTATTCCTCAACCACTTCCAATTGTCGGTTCATTACTATTTCGACATAGAACTTCTGTCGACCCTCTTCCAGGACAAAGCCACCCATATCTTGGATCACATCCAAGAGTGGCGTAGACGGAAGAGGTTGATCAAAGCCTACATTCCTCCAAATTTCTTGTTGGAATGGTTTCTTAAGTCTTTACTGCCTTATATTTTGAAGGATGTCTCCACATCCGGGGTAACATCTGAGGAGGAAGAAATTTTCAAAGCCCAATAGTTAGATCTCATATATGATCATTCTGGGATGTTATACGAAATTCTTTGTGACGCACTGAGGTCAAACTATGACCCTAAGAAAAATCCTGGGCCTAATGCTGATGGCATTATAGTCTCTACAAATGTTAAATCTACAGACTTGGTGGAAATCCAGTTGAAACAGTTGTCTCTAATCCAATCTGTAGGAGGACAAGCTTCATCCATGTCCTCCACTCCCACTCAGTTGGCGGATGTAGATTTTGTGTAGTCGTCAACCAACCTAAATGGTAACCAAAAAGAAGGAGGGAATAAAAAGAAAGGACGTGGTAACAATCATAAGGGTGGGAGGAATGATAATAAACCTAAGGACAACTCTAACAATGATAGATTGAAGGTTAATTCTAGTGAGGGAAAGAAAGAGAAGCGGAAGGTAAATTTCCCTTATAAGATTTGTATTGATGATCACCTTACCTACTTGTGCCCCAAACTCGAGGAAGTTGTGACGATCTTATCTCTACTGCCTATTATGCTGACTAATAATTTTTCACATAATCCGCACATGGCCTCGATCTCCTCTAATGCCGGAAATGCGGCGAGTGGAAATCAAAACCCACCAGTGTTGGATGGTGATCGTCTATGCATAAATATGGTCAAGTCTCATATTAATGTATCCACTAGGTCTCATGATTACAATTCTTCACAGGTTGTTCCATGTCTAAATTCCCCCTCTCCTCTGGAGATTCCTTTATAGATCGAAAATCCAGAGCCTTCTCCTCGTATTCTGAAAGGATTACTCAAACTCTCTACCCACAACCCTAATGTTAGAGCTTCCCGGAACTACTCTATTTTTGAGGATATAGGTCAAGCCCCTTGCGCGATGTTGGCTTTGGAGGTACTCCATACGTGTCCTTCACATAGGAATTCCTTGTTATCTTATTTAGGATATCTAGACCCCTGTGGCTCTAAGTTTATCAAGTTTGACATCACGGATGTGAAACCTCACTTGCCTTACCACGCGGCCTTTCAAATCCATGTGGATTACTCAAAGTATACCATCAAACATATTTTTATCATGAAGGCATTGCAACATGTGTGATGTCCCTAACCTGTTGGAAATCCATCGGCTCTCCAATCCTCTCTTAATATATGACCATGTTGACTGCATTTGATGGTCGTTCTTTCCATCCCCATGGTATTCTTCCTACCTTCTCAGTCCAATTAGGTGGGAAGATAGTGGATTTGGATGTCGAGGTGTTTGATGTGCCCCTTGACTATAACTTATTACTAGGGTGTAACTGGACTTATGATATGACTACAATCGTATCATCCATTTTCCATGCTTCATGTTTTCCTCACAATAGTAAAATCGTGGCGATCGATCAGTTTTCCTTTGTGCACGCTAGCCCCAATGCATTAGTTTGACCTTCAATCCCCGTGATCGACAATTCTCAGCCAGCAACTGAGTATATTGGTGTCGAAATGTATTCCTCCCTTATGGTCACCTTTGATTTTGTGGCACCAATTCATCACATTTAAGACATGTCCAGTAGGTCTTCTTTGTCAATGAGTTTTGTTCCTTTCCACACTTCATATTTTAATGATCCTTGGAACCTACCTTCCCTGAACTTGTCTTGTGAAGGCCAGACACATATTGGAATGGTGATGCCACTGTCAGCAGCAGAGATAACATATCAAGTTGTTATCGACTCTACTATTGACCCAGATCATGTCCCCTCCTAGACAGGCGAGGAGGATCTTGTTCTCCAACCCATATGGGCCACTTCATCATATTTCTCACATGATTGCCTCGATGATACTTTACCTTCGGATGAATCAATCGTAGAATCCATGAATGGTTCTGATAGGCCATGGGATGATATGCATCATCGCTCTTACTTCCTCCTAGAGCTTGTTAGTATCGAACAAGATGATTTTAGATCTACCTTGAGTGAGATAGTCAGTCACGTCGTAGTTCCACTTGATACACATGGAATTTATGTCGGAGGAAACATGGTGAGTATTTCTCCCACTGTCATGATCGACATCTCTCGTATTCCTGGTAAAATTGAAAATGTATATATTGGTGCGGATTGTTCACCTAAATAAATTCAGTCATTAACTCGATCATATGAAAAGAGGCTAGGAATCAACCCTCTCTTTGAAAACAAAATACATTCTCTTAAACTAGAAGTTAAGCTCCTACCTGACACTTATGATCTCGAAGAAGGCCTCGTACACCTAGAGAGCGTAGATGAGTAGCATCGAGATGCCTATACAACTATCGAAGTGAATAAATGACATGTCAAGGTCCAGTATGATAAGTCTGTATGTCCTCGGCAGTACACTAAGGGTGACTTGGTCCTCTTGTATGACCAAGACAAAGAACCATTGGGGACAAGAAATTTCAACCCCATGTGGCACGGTCCTTATATCATGCGACATGTCCTAGAAAAAGGAGCCTACAAACCAGAATATTATGAAGGGAATATCTTGGTTGAGCCCATAAATGGGCTCTACTTGAAAATATATTACGCTTGAGCCCCAATATTGGGCGTAACTCTTTGTATACTAGTGTATCTTAGTGTATATATATATTCCCCTTTTGTCATCGACTTGCTTATTGATTTTTCCCTTGGTCTGCAGATGTCAACGGAGTCTTCTGTTTAATTAGGATTTGTAGATAGTGCTAGTCATCATATAGGGTTGTGTATACATGACCCGATGATATACAACCCACATACACCCTATTTCCTAAATTGCGCTTTAAAAAACTTAAAAGGTGAGACCTAATTTCAAATTCTGATCCACTAGAAATGAAGAGGAGGGCAAGAGTACTTACTTGGTCCAGACGGTTGTAAATGTTGTCGCTCATAGTTCTCGCAATCGACACTTGAAGGTCATGGGCAATTCAGTCCAAACTGCACTATTTGGGTGAAAATGTGAAATGGTATGGTAAAATTGGTTATTTTTAATATTTATAGAAAAAAATTACCCACTTTACATAGTTTTTGCTAATATTTTGGCCTAGTGGACTCCTAGTGCAATGGAAGGAGTTGGTTTTGGTGGTTTTATCCAAGGATTCTTGTGGTTTATAGTGTCCTTTCACCCATTCATGACTTTGGCAGGTATTATTTCTTTGACCAGCATAGGATAGGTCCTCACTCCATCTTGCATTTTTACATTATCCTATGTCTATGATCCATATGCCCTTGGTACGAACCCATTTATTAGTGACACGAAACCTCCTTACTGCTACTAGAAGTATTGTTATTGAATGGTAGAGACTTACCAAACATGGGTACCTTAGTTAGAACCTATGTGCCATCTAGTGGTGCCCATGCAGAGATTATTCCATAAAAGACCGGGAGTCCCTTATAGATCCAATATGACTTTGCATTTGAGCCTCATATTCTTACTCATAAGAATGCTGACCTATACCTATTGGACTCCCACGAGTCTTGTTTAAGCTCTTTTCTGACTCTCTCAAAAAACAAAAATATTGTCGAGTGAACTTGTCTCTTTCACACTCCAAAATTGGATTTGAAAAGACGTCTATTTGGTGTAATTTTAACCCTTTTTCAGACCAAGTAGAATAATTTCAAAAAAGGAATACTCTAGTCACTAGTGGCTAGAAGAGTTCTCCTGGGTATTGTTTTATACTTTTTAGGGCCTAAGGGGCTAAATTTACGAAAAAGGAAATTCTTTGGAGTTAAGTTGTAATTGCATCTCATTCTCTTTCTTGCAATATTGAGCATATTATCGGTTCCCTCTTTCGCATTATAAGCCTATTATCTCAGTAGTTTGCATCATTAGCCAAGGAGATCCTTGTTTATATCCTTTGTAGCTTGACACCCTGTACCCTAGGAGGAAACATTCTCCTGAGTGTCCATATCCTGCATGCACCTCCTTGCATTAAGAATAGGTATGTTCCATTGTTGGAACCAGTTGCTTACTCACGACACTCGTTTCCTCCTCTGTATGATAGCATTCATTTGTCTATGAAAAAACAAAAAAAAAGATGGGCGGGAAAAGAATATTATCTCATGTTGGCAGTAGCTGTGTCGTCTTTGAATAGAGCACAAACTTTTGATTCTGCTTGTCATCTGAAGTTTGGGTTTAGCATGACCTTATAAATTTGAGCTCGTTACTTAGAGTTTACTCCTTCGACTGGCTACTCTTCCAGTCCCTATGGAGAGTTTTATTGGTGCCTCTTGCATCACAAGGTTTCATCATTGAGTCTATGCTTCCAGAGTCCTCCATATGTCTCATGCTCTTGTTCAAAGGATGTATATAATCCTTTGTCGGCCATTTCTCAAAATTATTGACTTTGCTTGTCGGTCATACCCTTAGTGTGTCTCAGAGTTACATGAAGTTGTAGTCCTACCATGCACCCTGGTCCTACTTTCATTATGGGTAGGTAACCTTGAACCCAACAGTTGACATCTCCTCATTGGTCGTTTATTGGGGGTTTTCCCTTGTGTTCAACAACAAGAAATATATTCACACATTGGGATTCATGCAATGTCTTGGATTCCATTAGCCTTATTGGTGGTTTACTCGCCTTTGTCGGCAGTTTTCCTCATTGGTTGTTATTCAAAGGGTCTTTTTCGTACACTGCTTGCATCTGGTGCATGTGAAAGACACACAGGGTCATTGGTTCGTGAACATGTTCTTCATCTGAGTTCCTCCAAATAATCAAGATACTTCTTTGTACCTCGTGCTGACTGATGAGAGATGTCTTAATGCTCTCCTTTCAGCGAGTCTCCTTCCATCGACTTCAGCTCATATATTCTGGAAATGAGGCCTAGAGTCCTATGAGTACCTAGAGGCTTGCAGTCATAAGTGGCAAGTTCTCTCACCATCGACAGTTAGGAATAAATCAATGTTTCCTGATCAATGGATTCTTCAAGTGTTCGACCTCAACTCCTTTATTCACACTTGTCAAAATGTACTCGGTGCCTTGATACCTACTTTCATTATCAGTAGGTTGTCTCACATTTGTTAATGGTATACTTCAATGACCGGTAATCAAACGACGTCTCGTTGTGTTCAACCTCAACTCCTTTACTCACATGATGTAGACTTGCACCTTTGGCGGATCGTGTAGAATACTTGAAGACATCAGTTCATAGTCGCATCTTTCCTAAGTTGTTTCTATCATTCATTGGACCAATACCTATATGACTTCAGTGGTCATGGGAGATCAGATTGTACTCCAGTGTATACAAATATCTTCAGATTGATTTTTGAGACTGGTTTTCACTGGGCCTTGTTCGTGACTATGGCATCCTATGGCATGTATCTACCTTTGTATTTTCTATTCATGGCCATGAACAGTTGTTTGGTATATTTCCACATGGATCTACAGTGTAATTCAAATTGGCAGCCATGAGTACAAAGTCATTATGGATTGTAATATTCTTATGAGAAACTAGTTCGTCCATCTGGGTCTCCATTACTCCACTTCTAGGAATTATAATTTATTTCTACCATCGCATATACTCCTCTGACCTCACACATTAGGGGGCATATGTTATAGAAATATTTTTCTCACCCCGTGCAACTTGCTCAGAAGGCCTTTTCCATTTCCCTATGCAGACTTGAAGTCCCTTTTTGCAATTCCCAAAGATAAAAAACATATTTTTCCAAATATACGTGCCCTAACAGCTATACATCATGCATATAAGCAAGTTGCACCATTACAACACACGTACATCGGGTTTTTCCCAAAATTAACACATAATAAAATACATTCTTAGATAATAGATATAATAGAAGTCATGTAATCAAATTACAAGGAAGAGTTCTCATAACCAATTATGCAACAACCATTGCAAAGTATAACAATAGAAGATTAACATTCCCTCTAATTATTAAAATTAGGCACTACTCTTTGCATATCTAGCTTATATCGACATCCAACTATTTCTCTGACTATGCCTTCCTCAAATTGGTTGACCTTTCCAACACTTAACTAATCTAGTCAAGGTGACGACCTTGGTCAGTGCATTTGTCTTGATTTTCACACATGATGCCTTGTTATGCACTTACATCCTTTTCTTGCTAGATTTGGTTATCATTTTTGTGTGATGTCCAAAAATTCATCTCGTCTATCACTCGTAGGTGTAGGTCTCGTGACTTTATTCTTTGTTACCCTCTCTAGAACCTCTCTCATAATTTGGCCTGCAATTTAATTTATTGGTTATCAAAACCGAAGGTCACCAAATTCTAGTCTTTCATATTTGTTGAGCTTGCGCTACCTTATTTTGAAACCTTATCACGTCCTCTTGTTGAACCACCTTGTCACACAACCTTTTCATGCCCTCTTCGTTGGTGCAACCTCATTATCCTCAAAATTCAAAATGAGGGGCCCAACAAGCCTTGACCACACCTATTGACTCACCCCTGAGTCAAATCCTATTGGCCTTGCTAGATTCTTCATATGCAACTTCCTTTCCTAGCATAGGACCTTCTATTCCTAGGTTTCCATCATATGGAATTTTATGCATCTCTTTTAACACCGCATTCCTTAATTCATTTGAATTAGAAACATATACATTTTTTTTGTGCATTAATATTCCATAATATACTAGCTCATATTATTTGTAATTTGGTTGTAATTTTTCCTATTGTAAGTCTTCTTTGACTTGTAGGTAATGTTCATCTACAATAATAGCCTTTAAAAACTTTCTCTTTAATTTTGAACTATACTTGTTAATGGTTGCAGCATGCATCTCATGCTCCCTCTTATTGTGTGCATCAACCACTTTATCCTCCTTTCCTTTGACGTGTTTGAAACAAAATTTATATTCGTTGAGAAATTATAGCCATCTAATTTGTCTAGCATTTAGTGTTGGTTGCTCAAACAAGAATTTCATACCACTATGGTATGTCTTCAACTCGAATTTTCCACCCATGAGAAAATGTCTCCAAATTTTTAGTGCATGGACAATAGCCACAAGCTCCAAGTCATGGGTAGCATAATTCCTTTCATGCTCTTTGAGATTCTTTGTTTCATAAAAAATTACATTCCAATTTGGGGTAAGGACTCCACCAAGTCCTTTGCAGGAATCTATGCACACTACAAAATCCTCATTTGGGTATTCAATATTTAAAATTGGTGCATTGATTAATAATTTCTTCAAGAGTTGGAAACTATGTTCACACTAAGAATTCCATTCAAATTTTATCCCCTTCTTTTGCAAAGAAGTGATGGGATGTGCAATCTTGGAAAAACTTGCTATAATCCTCATGTAGTATCTAGCAAGTCCCATAAAAGATATGACTTTTATGACATTCCTTGGTACAAGCCATTGTTACGAGGAAAATCTCTCTATGGCTAGGGTAAACCACAACAGACGAGAGTGACTATAGAAATTGACTCAATCCCAACATATGCTATATAAACTAATGTGCAAAGGAGGTAATAAAGAGGCCTACCTCATCCAAACATTTGATGATGTCCACCATTGAGCACTTCGACCCAAAACTTTATACCTACAACAAGTTCTCAGCAAACAAGCAAAGTAAGCATATAGTGATAATATAACAGGTTAGCACATTAGATAGCATAATCCATTAATATTCAAAACAAACATGCCCATAGATCATAATACATATATTTTCAAGATATCAATTAGATGGGAAAGGAGTATTTATATTAATAAATGATCAGCAGAAGTGAAAACATTACAGAATTCTGTATCGGCATGGTTCGGAACCGAGAAACCGAGTTCCTTCCAATTGGGCCTCCACCACTTCAATCCTCCACAAAAGGCAAGCTCATATAAGGGAGATAAAGAGGTTCTCCATCAATAAGGGAAGAGCTTGGGATCTAAACACTGTGTTCAGATTTAAAGGACAAAGGGATGCAGACTCAATAATGAAGTAATAATTTCTCCAGAGTAACTTTTCTCTCAAAGTTGAATTCTCTCTCCTTTTCCATAGCTCGGGATTGGCTTCTTTATAGACTTCAAAATGCAATTGAAGGTCTGAGTTGGAACGTTTCCAGTATATGGAAGGCCAAGGATCAGAGATATTATGTCATGACATGGAAACCCAACATTTATTTTTTATTTTTTGGCACAAATCCCGATGTACACGGGTTGTAGTGGAGCAGCTGGCGTATACGCATGTTGTATAACTTTCTAGGTGCGTACAAGTGAAAAAATATTTATTTTTGTCTCTAGATTCATTAATCAAGGAAAGTAAGTCTACATAGGGAAATGGAGTAAGTCCCTCTCTTGAAGATTGCATAGGGTGAGTAAAATCGTGTTCTAACATATGCCCCCTAATGTGTGAGGTCAGAGGAGTATATGCGATGACCGAAATACATTATAAATAACACAGAAGTGGAGTGGTAGAGAACCAGTTGGACGAACTCAATTGCTCATTACATTATATACTGACTTTGCATACATGGCTTCCAAGAATACACTGCAGATCCATGTGAAAAATATACCAAACAAGTGTTTGTGGCCATAAACTAGGCAAATATAAATGTGGTTACATTCCTATAGTTGTCATAGTCACGAACAAGGCCCAGTAAAACCAGTCTCAAAACCAATCTGAGGATATGTGTATACCATGGAGTACAATCTGATCTCCCATGATCACTGAAGTCATATAGTTATTGGTCCAATGAAAAGGAAGCAACAACTCAGGAAAGTTGTGGCCACATAATGATGTCTTCAAGTCTTCTATACAATACGCCAAAGGTGCAAGTCTACATCATGTGAATAAAGGAGTTGAGTTCGAACATAATGAGACATCGTTTGATTACCAGTCATTGATGTATACCGTTAACAAATGTGAGACAGCCTACCAATAATGAAAGTAGGTATCAAGGAACCGAGTACATTCTTGCAAGTGTGAGTAGAGTAGTCGGTGTCGAACACCTAAAGAATCCATTGATCAGGAGACATTGATGTATTTCCAACTGTCGATGGTGAGAGATCCTACCACTAATGACTGCAAACCTCAAGGTACTCATAAGACTCTAGATCTCGTTTGATAATAAGTTGATGTCAATGGAAATAGACCCGTTGAAAGGAGAGCATTAAGGCATCTCTCATCAATCAGCATGAGGTACAAAGAAGGAGATTCATGATTTGGTGGGAATCATATGAAGAACAAGTTCATGAACCAATGACCCTGTGCGTCTTTTGTGGGTGCCAAGTGCAAGCGGTAAATGAAAAAGACCCTTTGAATAGCAGCCAATAATGAAAACTGTTGACAAAGGCAAGGAGACCACTAATAAGGCTAATGGCATCCAAGACACTGCATGAATCCCAATGTGTGAATATATGTCTTGTCGTCAAACATAAGGGAAACCACCCAGTCAACGACCAATGATGAAATGTTGATTTTTGGGTTCAAGGTTACCTACCAATGATGAAAGTAGGACCAGGGTGCATGATAGGACTAAAGTATCATGTGATTCTAAGACAAACTGAGGGTATGGCCGACATGCAAAGTCAAGAGTTCTGAGGAGTGGCCGACACAAGTTGATAGACTTCCTTTGAACAAGAGAATGAGACATATGGTGAACTCTCGAAGCATAGACCCAAATATAAAACCATGAGATGCAGGAGGCATCAATGAAGTTCTATGTAGGGACTGGAAAAGTAACCAGTCGGTAGAGAAGGCTCTATAAAGAGTCCAGCTTCCTAAGGTCATGCTAAATGGACTCAACTAACTTTGTGCTCTTTTCAAAGGTGACACCATTGCTTCCAAATATAATATAGTACTCCCTTCCCACCCTTCTTTTTTGTTTTTTCATAACAAACGAATGCTATGATACAGAGGAGGAAATGAGTGTCACAAGTAAGAAAATCTAGTTCCAGCAGTGGAACGTACCAATGGTCAATGCAGGGAAGTGCATGCGGGAGATGGACACTCGGGGGATGTTCCCTCCTAGGTATAGGGTGTCAAATTGCGAAGGATATAAACAAGGCTCTGCTTGGTTGAGGATGCAAAACTGTTGAGGCAAACGGTTTATAATGCAAAGAGAGAACTGGCTATAGGCTTAATAATGAAATCACGGGCATGAGATGCAATCACAACTTAACGCCAAAAAATGTCCTTTTTTATGTCTTTTAGTCTAATTGGTGTGAAAAAGGGGCAAACTTGTGCCAAGTAGATGTCTTTTCAAATCCAATTTACGAGTGTGAAAATGACAAGTTCACTCGGCGATCTTTTCTATTTTTGGTAATGAGTCCGAAAAGATCTTAACTAATACTCGTGATCTTTCAAATCCAATTTAATGAGTGTGAAAGGTACAAATCACTCGACAATATTTTTGCTTTTTTAAATACGAGATGGAAAAGAGCTTAAATTAACTCGTTGACAGTGTTCTAATCAGCATGTAAAGGGGGAGGCCAATGCTCCCATACTGGCCTTCTGTGGAATGTCAGTATCTTATGAATACCCGACATAATCTTGGGAAAACCCAAAGCTCTCCAAGTCGAGGAGGATAAAGCATGAACTGAGGATATAGTCTCTATGATAGATCGAACCATGTCTCTTAATGGAAAAGACATAGGTGGGGGTATTGGATACCCTGGAGGACTATCCCAGTCAAAGGTGATCTCTACAAAACCAGGAGGCAGAGGACTTGGTGAAAGGAAAACTCCCTATTGTTCAGAAGGCATGGGATTAGGAATGTTGACGACGTGATTGAAGGATGCATCACTCTCTTCTGGGAGAGTAGGATTGACCAGATATTGCACTGGTGTGACTACTTCTTTAATTATAGGTTGAAGAGGATGCATAGTAATGGGGATAAGAGATGCTTCACCCTCGATAAAGGGGCCGAGATCAAGAGAGGATCGCGGCAGTGGGACCACTGAGTCGATCAAAAGAGGAGTAGTGTGAGGAGAAACCACAGATGCCTTAGAATCTGAAGGGCCCTTGGGTGAGCCCCACACTTCTGGTATCCCAGTAGTAACTAGACACAGACGAGTAAGGTGATTTCCTTCGCAAGTCCTACAAACGAACTTAGGCTTACATTTGAGACGTCTAGGTTTTTCAATGTCTCCAACATCGTTCACAAATGTTGGTGACATACTCTCAGCACGATAGGCAGAGGAGGGAGATTCATCTCCTACATGGCTTACAGAGGTTGGAGATGAAGCATTGCTAGGACTTATGGTGTTAAGAGTGGTTCCCCCAGCTTGACTAGCAGTGGCTGGGTGCAAATTGTCAACAGGACTTGAAGAAGTAGTTGACGCATCACCAACATAATTGACAGGTGTTGGAGATGGAGCACCAGTATGACTAACAGTGACTGGGCTAACGACAGGCTGTGGCATTTTATGCCAAGGTCCAGGGAAATATTGACTTTGAAACATCGCAGGCCAGGATGGGTCTTGGTTTACCCCCTGTCCCTGTCCGAGAATGTAGTATCCTCCATTTAATTGATTCAGAGAGATTTGAACAGGCATCATCACTGAAGTCTACAAAGAGACGGAAGTAGGATAGGTAATATTTGAGTGATGATATATATTTCCCCCTTGTGAAGGGGTTCCATGAAGAGGATAACCCAAGACATAAAATTGATTCTCCCCGTGAAAGACACCCGGACATATATGTGGAATCGTCATGGAAAAAGTGTTCAGAGGAATTGACATGGTGAGCAAAGGATACATGGATGGAGTGTAATAAGTAGAATAATCACCCATCTGAGTATTGGCTCCTGAAAGAGCATAACTAGGATTGGATCTGTAAGAGGGGAGGTTCCAACCTCCCATCGTGAAAGCAGGTTGAGGGAAATGACTCATATCAAATGAGGATGTAGGCACCAGGGCCATCTTTCCCCCAGGTCCAATGCTAGGATTCATATACGTGGACCAGGGAGAGGATTGCATGGGTGAAGGCATATCACCAGAAAACTAACTAGAGGCCTAAGGCACGGACTGAGTATCATAGTTATGCATACCATTATAAGAAACAGGAAGATTTACGCCCATGAACTGAGTAGGCATCATGGGGTAGGTAGCGATAAAGGAAGGAGCCGAAGGGACTCCGTTATCCATGATAAAAAAGAACTCAATAGAAACCCCTAAGGTCAACTACTGAGAAAAGAGCACACCAAACGTCAAACGGCCAATATGCATGAAAA
>ML796715.1:222402-247598 GCA_009831015.1 Picea engelmannii | reverse complement strand
ATGGATTTCTCCACTCCCTAACTCAGACACATATGTTGATTTAATTGCCTTGGAGAAGTTTACTCACAAAATCCTATTCCAAGGCACTAAATCCTAGACTAGTTTGTGCACCCTAGAAAATAAAATCGTTACTAATAAATTTTTAAATTATAGCGTTTATTTTATGGCCATGATTACTCAAAAAGGTATATGGTAATGAAACCCATGGTGTTATGACTTTGCAAGAAAGTAAATATGAAGATAATGCAAAGTCCTAACTTTAACTTTTGATGAATGATATGCTCCTAAAAACGATGCAATTTCCAAATTCAAATCTACGATTCAGAAGTAAAGATGCAATCTTTCACTGTATGTACTAAACTAATGATAAAAATTTGAAAGACAAAAAATGCCAGGCAATGCAAAATTCCTGTTGTTTTTGTATTTTCAATATATTAAAACTGAAAATGCATGGACTGAAAAGTAACTTGATATATAAATCTACTCTGTATAAAAGAAAGATAACTCAAGCAGGATATCAAGCAGCAAATCACACAGCCCAATGTACAAGGACAATAAAAATGAAAAGATGAAGAGAAAAACTTCGCCCAAAAATTTAACAAAAAGAGGGTTTCATGTCATCCCACAGGCACTCAACAGGCACTACACAGATCTAAGAAGGCTTAGCAAGCATAAAATCCCACCCAACAAACACCATACCAAGAAAAATAGCAAGGAAAAAAGGTGTACGCGACTGTTTTGGAAAACAATGCATATATACGCAGCTTGCAGTGAGACAGCACGTGTGTGTACACGACTATCAAGCAAAAAGGCATGTATATGCTTTGAAACAAGGTCGGGAAAGGGGAAAAAGGTTGAAAACTCAGACCTAGAGTGAACAGGAGTTGTCAAGAAGTTATACGACAAGAACCACAATAGAAACGAGAGCAATCTAAGGAGAAAATTACTTCAAACCCTAAGAAAGAAGAATATCCCCAATGGAGTCGCCAATTATGTTATGAGGAAAATATGTCTATGGCTAGGGTAAACCACAACAAACAGGAATGACTGTAGAAATCAACTCAATTCCAACATATGCTATATAAACTAATGTGCAAAGGAGGTAAGAAAGAGTCCTACCTCGTCCAAACATTTGATGATGTCCACCGTTGAGCACTTCGACCCAAAACTTTATACCTACAACAAGTTCTCAACAAACAAGCAAAGAAAGAATATAGTGATAATATAATAGGTTAGCACATTAGATAGAATAATCCATTAATATTCAAAACAAACATGCCCATGGATCATAATACATATATTTGCAAGATATCAATTGGACGAGAAAGGAGTATTTTTATTAATAAATGATCAGCAAAATTGAAAACATTACAAACTTCCATATCGACACAGTTCGGAACCGAGAAACCGAGTTCCTTCCAACTGGGCCTCCACCACTTCAATCCTCCACAAAATGAAAGCTCATATAAGGGAGACAAAGAGGTTCTCCATCAATAAGGAAAGAGCTTGGGAGTTGAACACTGTGTTTGGATTTAAAGGACAAAGGGATGCAGACTCAATAATGAAGTAATAATTTCTCCAGAGTAACTTTGCTCTCAAAGTTGAATTCTCTCTCCTTTTCCATAGCTCGGGATTGGCTTCTTTATAGCCTTCAAAATGAAAATAAAGGGTCGATTCGAAACGTTTCATGTATATGGAAGGCCAAGGATCAGAGATATTTTGTCGTGACATGGAAACTCGACATTTATTTTTTATTTTCTGGCACAAATCCTGATGTATGTGGGTTGTAGTGGAGAATCCAGTGTATACGCATGTTCTATAACTTGCCAGGTGCGTACAAGTGGAAAAATATTTATTTTTGTCTCTAGATTCATTAATCAGGGAAAGTAAGTCTGCATAGGGAAATGGAGTAAGGCCCTCTCTTCAAGATTGCATAGGGTGAGGCAAATCTTGTTCTAATAGCCATCCTCTAATTGCCTTGACATTCTTTGGATCCCTCTTATGCCCCCCTCTGAGATGATGTGACCCAAATAATGGATTTTCTTTTAATAAAATGAACATTTTCTCAACTTGACATACAAATGATGCTCCATTAACACATGTAGTACCATCTTCAAGTGCTAGTCATACTCTTCCTCTGAATTTGAATAAATAAGTATGTCATCCCAAAATACTATCACAAGCTTATCCAAGTAATTCCTAAATATGTCATTCATCAAGTAGATAAATAAAACTAGTGCATTTTCTCAATCCAAATGGCACCACTACAAACTCATAGTACCCCTATCTATTTCTAAAATTTATATTGTGGCTAGCTATACCAGCCTTGATTTTTCAAGCTTGTTCCTCTTCAAATGAAATGTGTCCACTATATTAGGATCACTGTAACTATGACTTGCTTATGAGTCAATTAAAATAGTAATAGGTTGATTGTTAATATTACCTTCCACCTCAATTGTGTGAGATTGATGTTCTTCATGTCGATTCTCAATGGTTGTGTATATCCTTGGAACACTTATTCCCACATTTTCTACTATAGTAGCTTCCTAAATACTATTTAATTTCCTCATTTTTTCCACTCTGTGAGGGAAATCTATGTACCTGTGATCTCCCTTACAACCCCAACACTTGATTGATTCTCTTTCTCTTTTATCCAAAGATTCTTCCATCTTTGACTCACTCTAATTTGTTTATCCTTGCTGATAAGAATTAGAGCCATTCTTGAAGAAAGGTGGCTTGAATTCTTTCTTCCTTTGATCCCTTTTTAAATTCTTCTTCTCTCTCCAAGACTTCAATACCATGGCTCTTCCTTTTCTTTTCTCATATAATTACTTGTCCTTCCTAATGGCCTCCTACAGAGTCTTAGGTTCATCAAACTAAATCTTATCCCTATAAAATGATGGAAGTCCGCTGAAGAACCTCTAAATTTTAACATGTTCATCCTTGATGAATCCCACATACCTCAGTAGCTCCAAGAATTGTTTCCCATATTCTTCCATAGTCATGTTCTTTAGCTTGACCTCAAATAACTCTTGCATGTTTTTTCCATATTAATTCTTTGAGATTTATTTCTATTGGAAATACATTTTAAATTTCTTCCAAGACACCTTCTTTTCATTAGTGTGTTTGACTTACTTCAACTAGTCCCACCAGCTATAAGTTTTCCCTTGAAGATGGTAGACGAAAATCCTTTCTTACAAATTGGATGAATAATTATGTAGTTGAAAGTACTTTCTAATTCCAAAAAACCATGTCTCAACTTCTTCTCACTTCTTATTCTCTCCATCAAAAGTTAGTGGCTTGAGCTTCCTGAGCTCCCTATAAAAACTATCCAATTCGTGTCTTCTGGACCTTTGATGCATAATAGGGGGAATTTATGGGATGACATATGATTCTATGGATGAATACAGTTTCCTATTTGAATGTGTGGGTGAATAATGTTGTCTGTGAGTCCTACTAGCACTTATTGAGTGCTTAGATATTTTGTAGTTCTCTCTTCTTGCATGAGGTGTACCTTCTTCCTCATGTATTGATCATGATCCAACCCTCATTTTCCTTTCCAATTGGTTTAGAATTTGTAGTAGTTGAATGTTTATATGATTATACTCATGTTGAGATTTTATTATTCTCTCATTATCATCCATGTAGCTCTATTATTCCATCCTTAGACTCTTCATGGTCTCCACCAGCTCTACTAGCTCCAGCCTACTTCTATGGACATTGGACTATGTTTCTTCATTTCCCAGGATAATATTCAGACCCCTCACTTCTTCTTCATGGTTGTGGGTTCCCTGTGCATCCTCCATGTTCATGATCCTCATGCTAATATGGATATATTTTGAAAGTAACACTAACTCTAAAAGCAATGTGCATACAAGTAATGTTGCTAGAAATTATGCATATTGTAATATTTTCATTAATTAGACATAATCATTTCCAAATCATATTTCAAATGAATATAGTCATGCTTGATTCCGAGTTTTGAGATGAAAGTTATGGCTCTATGAAATCAACCATTTTCCCCCTTTTCTACACTTGTCTCATTGGTATAATTAATATCAAAGAGAAACTTCTGCCACCTATAGAAGAAAATATGTTAGAAACCATTTTTTTTTATCAAGCACTAATAATACTGGTAATGGTGAGTACACAAAAAATATCACATTGTGTATCTGATGCTCTAGTCAAATTCTACAACAATATGGAATTGTCGACTATGTCTTTTTTGCATTTTTTCTAAACTTGGAATTTTTAGCTAAAACTACTATCTCCCAAATGAAGCAAAAATGGGAGATATTTAATAGGAAAAATTTGTCTAGATTTATGAGGAGGTAAAATTCTGAGTAATACAATTTTTCCATATTTGTGATCCGGGGTCTTTTTTCCTCTGAAGATCTCATGAATCCCTAAAAAATCTTCTGAAATAGTGGATTTTGTCCTGTTTTCACATCCCCATTCCAAACCCCTTGGAAATTAGCCAAATTAGCCACTAGGAATTTTCATGTCTTCTTCCCTAAACCACTATTGAAATTCTATTAGAAATAGGGCCTATCTCAAGGAGTACCACCTTGTTATTCAAAAACCATTAATTTGTGATTTTTGGAAATATGGAGTTGGATTGGACCATGGTCCTAATGGAACTTTTGTGGTCTTCAACACTGTATACTTAATGATCCAAGTGGATATCAGTGGTCACCCACCTATTCCACTGGATCAAAGAATATTTTTCCACCTTGGTATTTTTTTACATTTGTTTTCCATTCATAAACTTTCAGGGTCATTTTGAGGCCCTAAACAACGTTTTTTGGACATTCAGAGGGCCATGAAGTGCCAACAAAATGCCTTGGACTTAGCCAAAAATTGTACTTCTTGGCTAGACCTTTCCAATGGTATATAGAGTGCCCCAAAGGGATATCATGTGAAAAAGTTACGCCCTCGAGAAGTTTGTGTATCAACTACCCCCATCAAGGCCCACAAACCTTTTGGTGTTTCATCTTCTATGGTTAGGCTTTTAGATGTTTATGGTTTTCTCATTAATTTTTTATGCTAAAAAGGCCTTTCGAGCCTCATTGTAATCATATTTTGGTTAATTCACGTAGCCATCACATCTATTCTCAGAGATACACTACCACCATTCTAGCGAGTTCAGTTCGCTCCGTATTTTATAGTTATTGTACATTTCATTCATTAATAGAAATTGTGTATTATTGTATCTATGTGTTTCTCACAATATGTATTTCCTTGTTATATCTCTTCCTTCATTTTTTTCTCAGCATAATCTAGATCACTTAACATCAAAATTTAAGCTAAAATTGATCTTGTATGCTCCTGTTATGGCCAAAAAAGGTTTTTTTTAACTATACATGGTTCTCATTTCAATATCTAAAGAACATTGATGCACTATACTGGGCCATTTAGTTGACCAATGTAATATTTCAGTCGACTAAGTAGTCAAGTCAATTGACCAATGTAATATGTCAGTTGACTGCGACAACAATTTGACTTGGTATTTGAGTTGACCAATGTAATATGTTAGTCAACTACAAAGAAAAGTCAACTTAGTAGTTGAGCAACTTGACCATCGGGTTGGGTTGATTAATTTAATATCTCATTCAACAACATGGAAAATTCAACTAAGTATTTGATCCGGTCAACTGTCAAGGTAGGTTCGACCAATGTAATATGTCAGACAACTACAGAGACAAGTCAAGTAAGAAGTTGAGTCGGTTGATCGTCAGGTCACCTCAACGAATATAATATGTTAGTTGATCAATTTGAGCCTTCAACAAAATTAGTTTTGGAAGCGTTTAAAAATTCCACTCAAGAATCTCTAGTAAATTCAATTACAACAACACAAGTACCATCAACAAATGGTTCAACAATACATTCTTGAGCACTTGTCTTGTGAATTTTGGCATTTTCACATTTTCAAAAGTTCCCATCTATCCAGGACACCATGAAAATATGAAATTCAGCCTTCCGGGTCAAATTTAACTTTATACTTCACAAATTGACACAATTAATCATCCTTTTAATAAGTCTAATGCAAATTCAAACCGACTTGCCTAGAAATTTGGAGTTTTTTCCCAATTTCTTATAGATTTTCCATGGTTGATTCTGTAGCTACAATAATTAAACCGAATTTGACACTATAATCATTGTATTAATGCAAGGAATCATTATTTCAACAATTATGAGTGACTATAGCTCGCAGTTTTCTAATTTTTGGGGGGATTTTGCTTAATTTCCTCAATTTCACACAAGAAATTTTGTCAAATAAATTACAAGCATACTATAATTTCACCTTTGCACTCAATCTTTATCCCATCCAGGTCTAGTGTTGAACACTTCTCTTTAATACCACTTTGTAATGCACCACACCACCCTGGTGACTATTGGGGTGGTTGGATGCATTACAAAGTTAACGACATCAGAGCTATGTGTGTTTATGGTTAATTATGTCAAATTTGTGGGAATTAGAGAAGGATAATTCCTAAGTACTTCACCATCCCAATAGTCATGGGATTGGTTGGGTGTGTTACAACGCCCCATTTAGAGCCTCTTGCATTGTAGAGCTAGTGTAAGGAGTTGTATTGTCTTAGTGTAACTGGTATGAGTTAGCATAGTTGATCTTGGACCTGCCTATTGGATTGAAACAATGTATCCAACTCTTCATCAACCTATTGCATCTCCTGCAACTTTTCATCCTACACCACTAGTTCAATCATCTACTTGGCTTACTGTTGTAATCTATTTATTATTTTATCTCGACTTTGGTCTATTGTAACCCAAATTTTATCTTTTTGTCATGCAACAAGGTTTGTTGTAGGATCCAAACTTTGTATTAACTGAGCCAAATTTTCTTTCTCTATTAATTTCTTTGAATTCTGAATTTCTTTGAGTTTGTTCTTCCCCCACTTCATGTGATGAACTACCTAATGCATTTTTTTAGAGATAGTAGGGAGAGGAGATTTGGATATAGATCAAGGAGGGTTGCATATTCTTCTTGGATGACCAACCACATCTTGGAAAATACACCTTGGACTTATTCCACCTACTCCTCAATGGTGGCCTTTTCTTTCCTAAGGTTTCCATATTCTTCAAGCACATTTCCAAGCCATGTTTAGGTATGACTATTCTCCACCTTTAGTTGTGTTGGGACTTTCTCTTCCTGCAACAACCTATAGTTGATTTCACTTTGTAAGATGAATTGTTGGTAGAACAGGTCTTGCATCAATACCTGGATAATATCCAATGGTTGTAATGCATATTAATGATATTATGTTGTTCTATCCATCTTGGAAAGAGGGATGGTTATTGTTGCACTAGTGGTAGGTTAACTAGTTTCTTTTGTGTTGTGTTTCTCCTTACCACTTCACAGATGGATGGTGGCACTTCATATCCAATTGGATACATTAGTTTAAATAGAGAAGAAAATAAGTCCCATATATTTAGTAGTCATCAATGTGAAATGTGTATATATTTTTTCATAACATTTAAAAAACAACCAAATATATCTCGAAAACCCAAAAAATAAACCAGAGCATGCAACCTTTAGTGTTGGTTTTCCACCACTGCGAAAAGAAGTGACACGTTAACTAATTTTGAATGATGGCATGGCATAAGTCATCTAACTTTCAAATTGACCCATATGACTTACCCAATACCCACTATAAGCATCATATCGATAGTTAACCTAGTGTGGGTGTTAAATACACATGGCTAGTGTTGATGAACCCGCATCTTGTGACACAAATTGACTTCAGCATTGTTACATGGAAATGCAATTGAAAAATAATTTATCTTGGTGCAACAAAAAATATTTTATGTGTATGCAAATGTACAAATTGACACAATTAAATGGGAATTCCCCTCCCCACCTGACCACAAAGGTAGCGCATGTTATTTAGAAACATTTAAGGAAAGTACTAATGCAATTTTTTATAAGGATTATACAACTATATTAATCCGATTGACTAAAATAAAACCACTTAACCACATGTTTAAGTTTAATCCATTAACTCAACCTAGACTACTGGCTCATTTGCAAGATTGAACCTTATTGACTTAACAAAACCTATACTATTGTACAAGTCCCCTATTTAAGGGAATTACAACCTAGTGTTGAGGATGGATGAATGGATTTAGGTGAGTTCCATTCACCCATCCATCCTAAAGTGTTCCATCCAATTGAGCTAATCTCACTACCCTTTTATCTCGAATGGATACATGGAATGAATTGACCCAACCAATTTAGCTTATCAGGGTGTTTGTGATACTTACTATCATAGAGTAATACCAAATCACCCTTGTTGAAGCTCTTATGTCTGATATAAAAATAATGTCAAGTTTTCTACCATAACTTCTCAACCTCCTGGTGATACTATGACAAAAATCAATCCTCCTCTAATTCCATGAGTTATTGAATTTGACCTTATATTCAGTGTTCCTCTATCATCCCATGTGGATTTCACGATGAATAAACTTGGAACCATGAATTTTTCATTCAAAATCATTTCCCTTCCAAAGACCATATTGAAGTGGGTATGCTCAATGAAATTCTTATCTATCATCTAATATTCCCAAAGTAGTATAGCTATCCTCTCAGTGTAATCATCTATGTTGATAGAATATACCTTTGTCAACACCTAGTCCAATTTCTTGTTGAATGATTCTAGAGTCCCATTTTCCTATGGATGGTGAGGACTACTCATGTGGTGTTGAAACATGAACTCCTAATTTAGGACCTGGATAGTTCGGCTCATGAAGTGCGTACCTTGATCAATTGTTAAATTTCTAGGACACCTAAACCTAGAAATGATGTTCTTGAAGATAAATACAGTGGTCAAATGTGTGCTACAATCCTAGGTTGGTGATACCTCTACCCATTTGGTTAGTTAGTCCATAGAAGCGATATGTATCAAGCACCTAAGTTCCTTGATAGTGTATTAATGGGCCCAACAAATTAAACTACCCATTTCTTGAATGGTTGTAGTGCAAGCATCAAATGTAGTGGCATCTCATCCCTTCTAAATGGTCTCCAAGTTCTCTGAAAACACAAAAAGACTAAGTGTATTCTTTTGTGTCTTTGAACACGGTTCACCACCACAATCCTACCCATAGTACCTTTTGAGTTTTGGATTTTCCACCATAGTGTCATGTTGCTACACCATCATCAATTTCTCATAAAATTCCTAGTCTTTTGTGATCCATCATGCAACATTTGAGGATTCTCTCTACTCCTATATTTTACAATTGGTATACAATAAACTGATATTTGGTTTCTTGAATAACCAACTATTTCCTCTATGTTGTTGAGTATCCCTATGGTGTAACCCCCATGGTGAGGAAAATGGCTATATCTTCCATATAATTTGGTATTGCTTCAATCTTGAATCATTTTGCATCTAGAAGTTGGTCATCCAATCATCTTCTTCATTCTCATGTTGTTATTTTGGATCGATAATCTAGTCTATCATTCATTCTTCCTAGATTCATTGTGACTTTGTTATCAAAATCCTATAATAATAGTAACCATCTACAGATCCCACCTTACATCATTGGCTTATTCACCAAATAATCAAGGGATAAGTGGTCTATAAAAAAATTGAAGTCCCCCCCAAGAAATAGTCCCAAAACTTTTGTAGAAAGTATGTGAAAGAAATCAATGTTTCACTTCACAAGATCTGATACCATGTGAAATTCACAGAGAACCTAGCTAAAGAAATTCACAAAAATCTTGCAAAAAGAACCAAAGAGAAAGAAGCAAGAATGAGAGAAAGAATTTAAAATGAATGTGTTAATTATATTACGTGAGTGAGTAATAAATACATGAATAATCCCTAATAATAGGTGAATGCACCATAGATAGTTGCATGGATAAGAGAATGTGCCATAGTCAATGATCTAGAGTGATGTAGACACTCACTGAAAGAAATCAGAGTTATCTACCACCTAGTCTAAGTCAATTGTCAATTCAAACCTTGGTTAATTGAGTCACACTTGTGGAGGAGAGAGAAAAGCATGCATGCACATGATATACACCCTCCTGGCCTCATGCATGATACATGCACTCTCCTGGTGAGAAAATCAATTGCTACATGTATGAGTTGTCCTCCACTAGTTAATTGAAATCCTAATTGAATTCAAATTGAAGAGAATAAGTGCCCCTGTTTTTTAGGAGGTGCCCTATTTTTTAGGGAAAAAATCCTAGGAAATAGGAGGCCCTCAAAGTGACTAGAAAACTATATAAACAAGCATAAATAATCACTAGGTGATTGAGGTGAGTGTGTAATATCTCCAACAGAGTATACCCTTTCTAGTCCTTCTTGCTTAGTAGTGGTATAGTTCTGCGTGTCCTTCAACAACTTCTTGCTAGAAAAATATATAGGATGGTCCAACCTTCCTCCTCCAAGTTTCACCAATATGGCTACCAGTTGAAATTTACATGGAATTCAATACTCTAATAAGGGAAAACTAAAATGGTCACACTTACCAATTTTTCTTTCATAAGGCCAAAGGACTTTTGTCATTCTACAATCCATGCAGAATGATCAATATTTTAACAATTGTTCCATGGGGACTATAGTGGATGCATATATATTAATGAACCTTCTATATTACCTTGTGTAAATCGGGGTAGACCGCAATTTGTGAATATTTGTTGGAGCCTTCATATTGGTAATTGTAGTTATCTTGGTTGGATCTCCTAGTACTTCATCTCTACAAACAATATGACCTGTGAGTGTACCAAAAGGTGCATACAATATGCATTTATTCGAGTTAAGGGAGATATGAAATTGTCGACATATTTCAAACATCATTTGAAACATTAAAACATGGTCCTTCAACTAGTTGTACACTATCCAATTGTCGAAATATGCATCCAAGAGTTTATATATGTATTCCATGGATGTTACAATCACTATCTTGGAAAATACTACTAGTACATTCTGTAGTCCAAATGGAATCACATTGTAGGTGTACAAACACCATTCTATAGCAAAGGTGGTCTTCTTCTTGTCCTCTTTATTTATCCTCACTTGATGGTACCCCGAGAATCCATTAGTGAAGGAGTAGTCATATTTCCCTGCTAGCTAGTCTAATACTTTGTAATTGAAAGGTGTGGCGAATGGATCATGAATTTCAGTATAATTCAACCCCCATCCTTTTTTTCTTTAATAACCATAGGACTAATCTAGTCTAATAATCTTGGAATTTGGCTTCAGCTCTATCCTCATCTCCGTGAATTCCCCTTTTATCCCTTTCATTTCCATAAATCTCTATGGGAATATGTTAACATATTTTTTGAGCAATGTTGCAACCTAGGATACTATTAAATCATCCATCTAGTCCCCGATGGATGCCAATCTATGTCGGTCCTATATACCGATATTCAGCCACTTGATCTTTAAGGGTTCTCGATAAGTTTCACCTTGCGAAACGTTTGCTATATATTTTACTATCCCACCCCTTTAGTCTCCTGGAAGGAAAGGTGGTGTAACTTCTTCAAGTTATCCTCATCTTCTATTTATCCTATTATTTTGGAGCAACATTTAAAATCCCAATGCTCATCTACCAAAGAGTGAACTAGTTATTTTTATGATTACTTATGTTGACTCACCTTACAAACATATTATGAAGTCCTAACCCCTCTAGTATAAAACGAAAATGATGTAATAGATTTGAAAGATAAGGTGATGTTGAGGGACTTACCTACATAGGAGAATGTTGTATGGAACTCTTTCTTCAAATTCATCTAGGTTCAGGTTTATCTCATGGTTTCCTTATGCAAGTACCAAGTCGATGGGTCCCAATGTGTGAATGAAATTATGGAGCTAATGTTGTTCTGTGAAATTTTCTCCGGTCCATTTCTAGACACACCCATTCGTGTGCATGAAAAAATATTGTCTTCCTTCGTAAAATTTTGGGAAGTATAATATAGGATCCTCTACCACTCCCAAATATCAATCATCTGGTACTTAGGCAGTGGATAAAATCAGTGTTGTAAGGAAAATCATAGTTTTTTCTAGTTGTCAAGATCATCTCTATGTGTTGTCTACCACTTGGAGAGTGTGGACCTCAAAGTAACATTTAAATTTAGTACCCATTGCTCCACTACAATCAAATCTTCTATAAATCCCTCTACGTTTCTTGTCCCATTGAAGATAGGGGGGGCACACAACTAATCCCATATGTAGTGGATTGATCTGATCATGGCATAAAAATGACTTGAGATCTCATGGTTGTGCTCTTTAATTCCTAAATATCTAAATCATAGGAGAATATACTCCTCCAAATAATCACTCCATATATAGTAGGATTGATTTAATAGTCCCCAATCCATATTATCAAATTATAAAATTGATCCATTGCATTCCTATTCATTAGGTCATCTATTGGATCTATGTATATCTCCCCCATTTGAGGGTCAATGGGATATATGAATATGGGATTGTCTACATCAAATTAAATCTCCCCTTTTTTCATATTTATTATCACTTCATTATCACTAACCCACCTAAAACCCAATAATGTAGGATAGGTATCCATTTCATCAATTATTTCGATGACCTTGAAATTTGTTGTTGTCTAAACAATCCCCAAATTCACCTACATATCAATTCCCACAACCTCTTAGGAAGGATGTTTATGTCAGATCCTAGATCCAACATAACACCCTACACCTCATAGCCATGTATTTGGGAATCCATATTGAACTCTTGGATTCTTTGAGATTTATTTTTTCCATATATCCTTTGAAATCTTATTTTTGGAAAGGGAGTGTACATAGGGTCATCCTCCCCTCCCTCTGTCCTCTTGGTTAGTGTTGATCACAACTTCCTCACTAGTTGTTTTCCATCCAAGATCTTAATTAGGAATTGGAATAATTACTAAATCATTTATATTTTTTAAATATCCCCCTTAGTTTTAGGCTATCGTTCATGGTTGTGATTTGGCTTCAAATATTTAGAAGGGTTCCCTACTATGAAAATACCAATGGAACTGATCTAGGATCTTTTCATCATGTGACTTATTACATAATTGCATTAAATGAGCATAAACAAAAGTACACCATAAAGAAGGAAAATCCCAAAAGTAAAGAGACATAATCATGAAATATGAACACAAAGAACTTGATAACGAAGTTCATCCCTGGTGGACTACGTCTCTGGGTCCTGATCTCAAATGGGTACGTCTTTTTATTAACTCCACAAAATAATTGAGAAAAATACATAAGTATACCTCATTCTGGGGTTAAGCTATAGAAGCTTTGCTCAGATCAGATAATAAACATCACCACTGTGTTCGTGGCGTCGAATTACCTAAAAATGACTGTCTACACGCCTCAATCTGAGTATGACACTTTTAGGCCCAAGAGACACCCCTGCCTCGATTTTTGTGCCACGCCTCTACAATAAATGACTAGGAAAATCTTGAAATGCGTTCCCTGTCTCAAAATCCATATGGGCGCGCTCTTTCTTCTCCTCATGTCTTCGTACACTAGCAAACACCCCATTTTTATATAAAAATTTGGCGGTTGTGCAATAAAGAGTTAGTTTGGTGCAGTGGTTAATGGAGCTATATTTAGGCGCTTAGTTGGGGAAGGTCCCAGGAGTGAATCTCGTGGACTCCCCTTTTAGCATGTGGTTGCAACTAGATTTGGCGTGCGTGCTAAATATGGAGGGCAGTTATAAACTGGCTAGAATGGCGGATAATATGGAAGGTATACCGTATATGGCATGTTTGAAATGTGGTCGTGTGGTTTAAAATATAACCAAGGGTTGGGCCAAAGGCCTAGCCCCTTTCCTTTTTCACCCACATAAAACATTAAACTTAAATAATATTCTTGTCATATTATAAACAAGAACTACATAGTGGTATGTTGGCTAGCGTGGAGTTGTAAGGCCTTTGGGCTAGGAGGTTAGGAGTTCGACTCTCGTCGGCTCAATATTTTTTATTAAACTATACTGTAAGAGGCCAATGGAGGGTTTCCACGTGGCAACCTCTCATTGGTTATCCTCTGCCATGTGTCATTGAGAGACTAGACACTTAATCTGCCATGTGTACCTGTAACAATCTGCCACATATACATGGAACCTTGTACCACATCTCCGTGTACGAAAGTGCCAAGTGTCACCCTTGTAGTGGTGAAATGTGTCACCTTGAACTTTTGACTTTTTGACCAAGTTTGACCTAAACTTTGACCACTTATATCTTTCACATACGAGATCTATTTGACGAACCATTTGTGTCGTTAGAAATCTTGTGATGCGCTCTTCGTGACCATGCGATTTTAACTAAGTTTTGGGAAATTTTATTTTTTTCCCTTTCTCTATCTATTGAAGCCATTCTGAACATCCTGAGTTGTTATTATCCTTCTCTAGATCCTTTTTGGATCACGCCTTCCCATTGAGAGAAGATTCCCCTCACTTTGTCCTTCTCAATCCACTTTGCCTTGCTTGGATGTGTGCCCTTTAAGCCTACTCAAAGATAATCAACATCACCCCTGCGTGAAGTCCTCTTCCTTCTATCCATAATGATATCGTCATGTAACTCATCCAAGTACTCAGGTGAAAACTCATCAACTGAAGGTATTGAAACTTCTTCATCCTGATCCATGACCATGGGAGGCTCAAAATGTTTCAAGTTCTCTATGTTCACAACTGAATAAATCTACATATAAGGTGGAAGATATATATGAAAAGCATTAGTGTCGCTTTTCTCCAAGATAGTGAAGGGTCCATATCATATAGGCTTGAGTTTATTTCCTTCACCCTTCAATCATTCCTTGTTGATGTGAATCCATACCCAGTCTCCAACTTGGAACTGATGATCAACCATGTGCTTTTCATGCCGAGATTTATACTATGCTTGACTCTTCTCCAATTGTTCCCCAATTTTCTGGTGTATCTGTTGAATCCTCTAGATGAACTTGCAAGCTTTGTCCTATGTTCGTTCTTCATTCACATCGGCATCTCTCCCATACATCAAGTCCAAAGGAACCTTTGGTAGGTACCCAAAACACGTCTCAAAAGGTGAACTCTAAGTGGACGAATGTAAAGCTCAGTTATAAGCATGATGTACATAGGGTATATGTTCATCCCATGACTTAGGATACTTGATGCAGTAGCCTCGAAGAAAAAGTACCATTGTTTTGTTTACCAAATTTGTTTGTCCATCGATCTGTGGATGAAAAGCAATGCTCCTCTTCAATTTTGTGTCCATCATTCTCGACAGGCTAGTCCAAAAATCCCCAAGGAATCGAGTATCTTGATCTAAGACAATGGATGTGGGTAACCCAAAGTGAACCCAAACATATTGAAAGAATATATTAGTAGTCTGCTTAACAGTGATCTGCTTTCTACATGGCATCAAGATACACATATTGTTGAACCTATCCATTATGACATACAAATAGTCATGACCCCCTTTGGTCATTGGTAAACCCCCTACAAAATCCATGGAAATGCTTTCCCATGGATGGGATGGAACATGAAGTGGTGAGTATAGCCCCAATTTTCTATTAATGGGCTTACAAGTAGAACACATCACACACCCCTTTACATATTTAGTTACAATTTCTTTCATTTGAGGGAAATAACAAAACCTCTGTAAATGAGCCATAGTTTTTCCTACCCCAAAATTCCCAGACACGAGAGAAGTGTGAGCTTCTCGTATTACATGGGCTCATTCACTTATAGGAATACATAGCTTCCCAAGATGATAGAGTAAATTTCCCTGCAAACAATATTTCTCTACCTGTGCACCATGGGTTAGCTTCTCATATACTTCCTTAAAATCTTCATCAATGCAATATTTCTCTATATAGCTATCATGAGATAAAGAAGTATTCTTAAAAATAATAGAAGAAGCAATAGGAGGTCTAGAAAGCATATCATCTACCTTGTTACTTGTACCCTTCTTGTACTTGATTACCAAATGAAATTGTTGTAGAAAACCCATCCATCTGTAATGTCAAGATTGTTGCAATTTGGTCTGTGCTTGGAGATACTATAAGGGCTGGTAATATGTATGTATAGTTGTTTCCTTCCATAACAAGTAGTGCGTTCATTTCTTTACGGTTTGAACTAATGCATACAACTCTTTATCATATGTAGGATAGTTAAAAACAACTTGGTTAAAAGTTTCATAGTGGTAACAGATAGGCTTACGATGTTGCATCAATATTGCACCCATGGAGTATCCACTAGCATCTATCTCGATCTCGAATGGTTGTTGAATATTCAACAATGTTAATACTGGTGTGGTACTGATATTCTCCTTCAAAGTGTTGAAAGGTTTTTGTTCCTTTCCTTCCCACTGAAAGTTTTCTTCACATTGATTAAGGCATGAAAAGGAGCTGCTATAAAGGAGAAGTTGGGACTGAATCTCCTCCAATACTGGACTGCACCTAAGAAGCTTCGGACTTTGGTTACACTTTTTGGCTTAGGCCATTTTACAGTTACTTCAATTTTGGAAGGATCAATCTTCAACTATCCTCCTCCCACAATATGACCTAAGTATATGAGTGCAGCCTTGAAAATTTCACATTTAGACATTTTCACATACAACTTGTCCCTTTGCAAAGTATCCAATACTTTTTCTACATGCCTTACATGTTCATCCCAAGTCCCACTAAAAATAAGAATTTTGTCTAAATATACAATCACAAATTCATCCAGGAAAGGCTTGAATACATCATTCATCACACGCATGAAAGTTGTCGGAGCATTACAATCATTACAAATCCCAAACGGCATAACTAACCACTCAAACAATCATTGTTTGGTTTTAAAGGAATTCTTCCATGCATCCTGTTCTACGACCCTGATTTGATGGTATCCACTATGCAAATCCAACTTAGTGAAATGAACAACATTCTTCAACTGATCAAGTAAATCATTTATACGAGGAAGAGGGTATCAATTTTTCATCGTGATTTTGTTTAAGGCCCGGTAATTGACACACATTCGCCATGTGCCATCTTTCTTTGGCACCATCATGACCCGAGAACCACAAGGAGATGAATTGGGCCTGATGACCCCTTGATCCAATAAGCCTTGTGCCTACTTCTTGATATTTTTCATCTCCACAACTGACATCCTATACATGCCCACATTAGGAAGAGGAGAATCATGTTGAATATGTATCTCATGTTGGATTTCCCTCTTAGGAGGTAATCCATCTAGTTCCTGAAAAATATCATCATACTTAGAAACAATATCAATCAATTCTTGTTTATGAGATGGATCACATCCTTGAAAAGCATTAGATGTCCCGACATATTTCTCTCATACGACCATGAGTAAATATCTCTTATTAGTGGTTATGAGTCTTTTCATTTGCCCTGCACTAACAAGTGTCATGTTTACCCTCATGATGTGAGCTCTAACAATATATTCCACACCCCCTTTAGTAAGGTGGTATTTGTTCTCATGACGAAAGAAGACTTATTTTCTATCATAAATATACAGACTTCCCAACACTATGCCACATATATCAAGTGGTACAACATCCAAATCCGCTTCATCAATCGACTTTGAAGCAATAGAAAATCTGATCCTACATTGTTTTGTGACATTAAGTTTTGCTTGATCACATACCCAACAAAGAGGATAAGGATTTGGATGTGGTTTTGTTACAAGACCCATCTTCTTGACAAGTGATTCAGATATTAAGTTTACTTGGGAACCCGGATCAAATAATGTATCTATATTAGTATGTTTAGATACAACTCGTATATGAAATAACTCATTCCTCTTTCATTCATCAATATGAGATTCATCATTGGAACTTGAACTAGCATGAAGAGAATCTTTACCTTGTACTCCAACTGATGTGATATTTTCTTCATCTCCTGAATCGGAACCAAGATCTTGTTGCATTGTAGCAACGGTCTTTGTCTTCTCCTTTCCACCGAACTGTTTCAGTTTCTTTTCTAGATGTAGTTTCCAATAGTGTTCTTCACATGACCTCCCTTCTTGCAATGAGTGCAAGGTGGTTTTCCTCCTTCTCTCGTCACTGTAGTGGTCTTCTTGTCCGTCCTTTTAAACTTCTTGAAAGTCTTTTGTGGGAAATTGGAAGGTTTCTTCATGGGATCTTCTTGAACATGTTTCCCCTTGTTCTCAAGGTGAGTGGTTTGCACAAAAAATTTGTCAAGACTAGTGGGGTTAAACAAGAGAAAAGTATGACGAATATAACTGTGAAGTGCGCCAATATACTTCATTAAAGTTTCATAATAATCCAAAGGAATGTTCAATGCTAGAGCTTTCTTCCTAAATTATTATGTGAAACTTTGTACATTCTGACCTTTACCCCGCCTTAAAGTTTTCCATTCCATCATCGATTTATGTAAATACCCTAATGGATAGAACTGCTTCCTTATCTTTGTTTTAAATTTTGACCATGAGGAGAGAATATTACCACACTTACTCTTGTCTTGAAGCTTGATCTCCCACCATATGAGAGTGGTGCCTTCCAACCGAAGAGAATCCAGTTGCACTTTAACTTCCTCTTCATCAATATGTTGAACACGGCACTACACTTCGACATGTCGGATCCAATTATCTAGTTTTTCAAGATTAACATCTAAACTAAACATAGGTAAAGCAAACTTTACATCAAGCTTTAATAATGGTTTCTTAAAAGAGGCTTTATGGATAGAATGTTGAGAGTGATGAGAATGATTAGAGGAAGAAGAAATAGAACTTGATGGCGAAGATGGAGGCTCAGGAGGATCTCCTCCAACCCCTTGATTTACCGAAGCATCATCATTGCATGTGCTTCATTTTTCTTCCCTTTCTTCTTCATCCTCTTTTCGTAATCTCCATACATTCGTTCGACCATTTCTGACATGCGATAAAATACCATGTGAAATTTTTTCTCTTGTTCATCACGCTTGTCCTCTTCTTCCATCTTCTTCCTTCGGGATGCACAACCAACTTCGGGATTGAAAGTATTAAGAGTTCCTTCACCCTGCTTATGCTTGGCTCTAGTAAGCATTCATACTCAACAATTCAATTCAAAGACAACTGTTCTGATACCAACATGATCTAAGATCTTTTTGTCATGTGACTTATTACAAAATTGCATTAGATGAGCATAAACAAAAGTACACCATAAAGAAGGAAAATCTCAAAAGGAAAGAGACATAATCATGAAATATGAACACAAAGAACTTCATAATGGAGTTTGTCCCTGGTGTACTACGTCTTTGGGTCCTTCTCTCAAATGGGTAGGTCTGTTTATTAACTCCACAAAAGCATTGGGAAAAATACATAAGTATACCTCATTCTGGAGTTAAGCTACAGAATATTTGCTCAGATCTGAAAATAAACATCACCATTGCGTTCATGGAGTCAAATTACCTAAAAATGACTGTCTTTATGCCTCAATCTGAGTCTGACACTTCCAGGCCCAAGAGACACCCCTGCCTCAGTTTTTGTGCCATGCCTCTGTAATAAATTACTAGGAAAATATCAAAATGTGTTCCATGTCTCGAAATTCATGCCAAAATCCTTACAGGCATGCTCTTGGTTCTCCTCCCATCTTCGTACACTAGCGAACACCCCTTTTTATATAAAAATTCGGCAGCTATGCAATAAAGAGTTAGTTTGGCTCAGTGGTTAATGGAGCTATATTTAGGTGCTTAGTTGGCAGAGGTCCCTGGATCGAATCATGTGGACTCCCCTTTTAGCATGTGGTTGCAACTAGATTTGGTGCGTGCACTAAATATGGCGAGAAGTTACTAACTGGCTAGAATGGCGGGTATGCCATATATGGCGTTTTTGAAACATGGTCACGTGGTTTAGCATATAACCAAAGGTTGGCCCAAAGGCCTAGCCCCTTTCTTTTTCCGCCCACATAAAACATTAAACTTAAATAATATTCTTGTCATATTATAAACAAGAACTACATAGTGGTATGTTGGCTAGCACGTAGTTGTAAGGCCTTTGGGCTAGGAGGTTAGGAGTTTGACTCCCGTCGTCTCCAATATTTTTTAATAAACTGTACTTTAAGAGGCCAATGGGGGGTTTCCATGTGGAAACCTCTCATTGGTTGTCCTATGCCACGTGTCATCCGGAGCCTGGACACTTAATCTACCATGTGTACCTGTAAGTATGTGCCACGTATACCTGGAACCTTGTACCACATCTTCCTGTATGGATGTTCCATGCGTCACCCTTGCAGTGGTGACATGTGTCACCTTGACCTTTTGAATTTTTGACCAAGTTTGACCTGAAATTTGACCGCTTATATATTTTGCATACGAACTGTGTTTGACAAACCGTTTGTGTCGTTAGAAATCTTGCGACATGCTCTTCACGACCATGTCATTTTAACTAAGTTTTGGGAACTTTAAATTTTTTCCCTTCTCTATCTGTTGAAGCCATTCTAAGCATCCTGAGTTGTTCTTAGCCTTCTCTGGATCCTTTTTGGATCAAGAACCTTGGCCATGGGTGGTGGTTACTTCTTGTAAGACTTCAAATTCCTCTCTGTAATATAACTTTTTTTTTTCTTCGTTGAACTCGAGGCTTGATGGGGGTGCTTTCCTTAGGAGGGTTGCTCAAGTTGATGCTCATAGAATCTTGTACAGATTCCATCTTGGGTCACTACATTCATTATGGGATCCCCAATATCTAAATATTTTTTTGGTTATGATCTTAGAAAATTTTCATTCACCTATATTACTCTAGTTTCTCACTTGGCTATCAAATTAGGGCAATCTTCAGTTGCATGGTTTGTAGCTCTATAGTCGCCACACCTCACTCTCTTCGATTGTGGGAAATCTTGAGATATATTCTTGATTTCATCACAATTGTATCATTGAATGGGACCTATGAGTCCCTCATATCTTCCACCTCTATATCCTATTCCATAACCTCCTATGTAGCCTCTTCGGCCTCCTCCTTCAGTTGATCCAGAATAGGTCTCTTTTACTTTGAAAGAGCTCTTCTCATACCTCTCTACTAGTTCTTGGAGTGTGCAATAGTTCTATGTGGAATGGAAGCTCATATTACAGATTCATAGATAAGGGTTATTAGGGGAAACGTATACTTTTGCAACATCTAGCACTATGTATAATACTCTAAGTATATTACTCTAAAGTATACGTTTTCCCTAATAACCTATGTATAGTACTCTATGTATATTATGTGTATGTATAATACTCTAGGTGACTAATCTGGTTTGAAAAATCATACATATAATCTATAGGTGAATATTTGATAAAAAATCATATAATTTACTATTAAAACTTGTAAATTTTTGGTGAATATTATTAATTTAATCATGTCTATGTAAAAAATAGGCAATTTTTTAACCAAATTGGTGAACAGGTTTTTTAGAAAATGACCAAAAAATAGCTAATTGGTGAAATTTCGCCCCTAAAAACTATTTTGGTGTGGGGGATGGTCGTATATTATGAAAATTCCATAATATTTTCCAACCATGTTACCAAGGAATCGAGTCAGTGGTGGTTTCAGGTTGGGTGTTTCTACCCCAACTTTTAGAGAGGGGTAGTCATTCACCAGGTGGCCTTCTATATTTCATATAATGCACTAAACTTGTTCCCTCCTGGTCTTGGCATGGTTCATTTCTTGAATTTTTCTATAAGAGATAACAATTGCGATTGGAACTGGGCAAGCTCAATTGTTGCACTAGTTGAAGGAATTTTGTAACACCCCAAGTTTTGAACCCCCATTTTAAATAATCTATTGTTACAATGCTGAGAGGCCAAAGTGCCCAAACAAGTATTAAAATGCCAGTGTGCCCAAGACATGTAACATTTTTATCATTATTAATAACAAATGCATGGCTAGCTACTAGACGGACAAGGACTAGAGTTATGGGGGGCTATGATTCCACAAGAGAGGGGGCTTGAGGGGCTAAGTGTTTATTCCTATTCTAAATTAACCCTTTTTGTCTAAGGGAGGGGATCGGCTATGTGAGATTCTTGGGAAAGGCCATGAGGTTCTTGATTTCCCCACGAAGTTACTTAAACCTGTCTCTGGTCTGATGGGGGGGTTGGTCATTCGCTCGTTCACTCCTTCACTTTTGTATTCACACCATTCTATCCCTCACGCACTTTCATGCACGCACCTCCATGCACCCACTTACCCATTCATTGATCCATCTGTCATCTGCGTCTTGGCTTGGGAAAGGGAGCTGAACTACCGAAGAATTAGACACGTGATAGTTGGTTTTAGTGGTCAGTAGTGTGATCTAGCCCTGACTTGAGGCCCACATGTATGAGATGCATTGGTCTGTGTCCAACGTTTCTCATAGCTGCGAGTCCTGAGAGTTCCATCATTGAGATTCTGGACCAGTTGCGCTAGAGCCCGAATAAGGAGAAGGACTGCATGACAGAGAAGGGTGGAGGTTCATTCTCTCAGGTGGTGCAATATGGGTAGAAGAGAGTTGGGTACCTGGATTACAGTGAGAGCCTGGAAGCCTATGAGAGCTTGGGTGTTGACTGGTTTGGGAAGCCAAGTAATACTCTAGAACCGTCCTTGTGGATTCATATCCCTGGCTCAGGGGTGACGATGTTGTTGAGATTTGGAACTGTAGTGTCTATGGTTGGGTGGAATGTCCTTGGTATGCAGATAGTTGGTATCATATTTCATAAATATAAGTGCTCTTTGTTATGGTATCATTTACATGTATATGACTGTATTTTCGTTGTGTATATTTAATTATCATTTAATTGAATCTTTAGACTATGCATGCTTGTTGGATATTGTTTTGCATGTCATTAAAGTCTTTTCTTTTATGCATCCTTAAATTTTAAAACGTATCTGTAAGAGAAAGAAGTCCAAGGGCGGGCTTGAAGGTAGCATACCCTAGCCTATGGGTGGCTAGGTATGTTACAGTTTGGTATATGATCTTCTGGTTGAAACACCAGGCCGGTATGGGTCGGGTCTATTGGTCAGAGTCTCGGGGTCGAGATCGAATTCTAACCGTAGATTTGAAAATATCAGGAGGAATGGCATTGCAGAATCTACGCGGGAGATACAACACCAGAGACTCATGTAAGGGGTTCAAAGGATTGTGACCATCCCCTTCGAATTCGGGAGTGATCGCCACAGTAGGATCAGGAGAAATATGGTATCATTGGATCGGAGAATAGGCAAATAGGGTTCGTCTGATGAAAAGGAAGCAAGGGTTAAGGTCACAACCCTCGGATCCCATCGGAGAGTGAGATCAATGAATAGGAGGCATTGTGGGTAACTAAGTTGCACAGGAGATAATTTCCCAAGGCGGTCCCACAATCCAAACTACGGTTTCTCCAAGGGGTTACGTGTCAGCATCAGGAGAATTGTCGGGCGAAAAGAAGGTTACTCCAAACCTCTGATACATACCCCCACAAATAAAAAGGCATGCAGTGATGTGATAGGTTAGGGATCGAACATCGAAACTCTGAAGCGCTGAAGTAGCTGGGGATCATCGATCCATAGGAGGAAACACATCAATCGATCGTGTGCTCTGGATGAAATCACTTCGGGAAAGAGCGAGTGAGGAGAAGTTGAGAGTTGAAACTCCCGAATCCTGGAGAGTTAGAGACCCAAAGTAAACATATACTGTCAGATCGTCCAAAGTAGATCCTAATTGTCGATCACCAAGAGGTTACGTGTAAGCAGATTAGTAACTCTGGAGGAATCTGTTCGAGGGGTTTTCAGTTGAGATTTGAGACTCCCAAAGCCCGGAGAGTCGGAGAGATGAAGTAAATCTCGACCATCCGATCATCTGAGAGGATCTCATCCATTGATCTGCCAAGATCCACGCATCACCAGATCCAAGGCTTCGGATAAAATCTAGTGGGGCCAGATAAGTTTTGAATTTGAGATTTTCGAAGTCTCGAAGCTTGAAGAGTCGAAGTGCTGGGGAACGATGACGTCACCTGGAGGTGATGTGGACCCTGGAATTTTCGAAGTGACATGGCTTGCAGATGTCACCTGGGATGAAGTGGACACATGGAATATGTGCCATGTGTCAGTAAGTTTTGAGCATTTGGAGTATTGAAAAGTCAGTTAGAACGTGACACATGTCACCTACCTGATTGGGACACGTGTTCGCTTCCAGTATTTCTCCACGTAGCGACAGATCGTGCAGTTCGAAGACTGGTCACTCCGTAGGGGAAATATGTGACAGGTAGTGTTGGGTCGAAAACTCCTGAAGGCTCGAAGGTCAGAGTACGTATCGACCATTGATTCCAGAAGACACATGTCGAAGGATCATCAACTTCGGGTAAAATCACTTTGGGAGAAAGTGCAGGAGGAAGGTTTGAAACTTCTGAAGCCCGAAGAGCCAAGGTGATTCACATTCACTGATATGTGGGAGAAAACCCATTGGGATATCATGAACTCTGGGTAAAAGTGTTCCGGGAGGAGGAAAGCGAGGAAAGTTGAGACTCTCGAAGCGCAGAGTCCCGAAGTGGATCTCGATCATTGATCGTAAAAGAGGACGAGGACCGTTGATCTGGTCTTGGCTGAAAGTTCTGAAGTCCCGAAGCTCTGGACAAGCACTTTTTCATCTAAGCGCACGGTCATGGCCATGGTCATATGCATAATTGGGAGCTGAGGAAAGGAGGGCTAAGGGCCGAATTGGTTGTCTTCGAGACAGAAAGGTGCTAAGGAAGGATTTAGAAGCGGTTTCTAGTCGTGGTCACCTGGGAAGGTGGTTTGAAGGAAGCCCTTGTGCAGGATGAGTTTTGTGTCGGCCAAGGATAACAAGACACTGCTTTTTTCAGAGAATGGGGATATGATCTCCATGAACAAAAAAAAAATAAGAAAGAGACCTGTAGCATGGTTTGGAAATTTTGTTTATCATATGCATAATTCTAACAAAATGGTCACTGACACATTTTTCATAATTAAGGGGCTTAAGAAAATCCTCTCAGGATGCGTATTGAGGAAATGGAATAATGCGAGGGAGCCTCCAGTCATGATAAGGAGGCCGAAGGCCAGAATACTAGAGTTGGTAATGCAGAGACAGATTCCAATGGACGCAAGGGAAAAGGAGAGAAGGAAACGTTACTAGAAACGGTAAGAAGACTGAAGATGGAAGTGCAGAGCTACAAAGAAGACAACGAGAGATTGATGAGAGAGAAAAGTAGGATAAATGATCGAGTGTTGTAGAGATTAAATTAGCTACAGAGACAAATGAAGAAGGGATCAAACTCAAGACAAGAGGAA
>ML796715.1:205984-219848 GCA_009831015.1 Picea engelmannii | reverse complement strand
GAAGGTTAATAGTAGGGTTTGCTAACATTGCTCATCCCACCACTTTTTTGCAAAATAAGTGAACTAAATTTGAATGGACACTCAAGTGTGAAAAGAAATTTTAATATGTTGAAGGAATTACTTACTAGTGCACCTGTGTTAAATATTGTTGACCCAAATGAAAGTTTTGTGGTATGTACATACGCATGCAAGGAAGGACTTGGGGGCGTCCTCATGCAAAATGGACATGTCATTGGATATGAGTTCAGAAAGCTTACGGAACATGAGAGGAACTATGCCACCCATGACTTGGAGCTTGTTGCCATTGTTCAGGCCTTGAGGATGTGGAGGCATTATCTCATGGGAAGAAATTTGAATTAAGGATTGTTGGTTGTTGACCAAGTTTTAGGAGTTTCTTGGTCATATTAACCTATTCTAGGACTTCGAAAGCCGTCAAAGGAGGAGCGCAAGATGGAGTGGAGATCACGGGATCTTGGCCCACTTTTGGGTCCATTTTGGGTTTTTGGGAATATGTAACGGTATTGGGATATTGGCCCATGGGTTTTACCCATGCTTAGGCCTATTTTGTATGTATAAATAGTAAGCTAGTGAGCTAGAGGATAGATCGGCATCTATGTGATGTATGCTAAGTGAAAGTAAGGTTTGTAAGTGCTTTGTACCATATGAGACTTCCAGGGCTATGTGCAAATCATTGTAGGAAGTTGGAAAAGGATTTGTGTTGTAGCGCAAGGAAGAAGGATCTAGCGAGTTGCACAAATCTGTCCTATGCGCAGTAGGTTTTTGATGACTTTGTTCCTGTAACCGATTGAAGAAGCTAATAAGAAGAAGAATTGGTGAATGTAGCCCTAGGGTGGGGGTGAACCACGTAAATATTGTGTTGTGTTGCTTTGTGCTTGTCTCAATGTGTTTATGTTCCCATTTTTCTAAGTGCTATGAGATGATTGAATAGATCTGCTTATGCTTAAAGTGATAATGATATGTAAGATGTTAGATCTGATACACATGAATAGGCTTAGTGCCTGATCTGTTAGATCTGATGTAGTTACATATGTTAAGTTCTTGAATATGTTAGATGACTCTGAATGGTGCGAAGCCCTGTGTTATCAACGAAGTGGATATTGACTGCATATTAAAGAACAAACAGTGCTAAGTAATTTATTAAGTGTTAGAATCACATATTTGTGTCCCAGCTAAGGTTGCAAACACCTGAGTCTTGGAACCACCCATGCCTCTACCTCGGTTGAGACTTCATCTGCTTCGCAAGTGTTGCCAAAAGGGTTGGTAGTTAGGGATTTGTTGGTGCGCTCTTGAGCATTGAACCCTGGGTCTACCCCTGTGCCAACAAATGGTTCTGTTGCCAGGACCTGAAACTTTGACTGTTGGGAACTGAGAAAGAGGAAACTTTGTGCAAAGATTCATCCTGAAACTGTGAAAGCTCTGTGCGTAGATCTGTGCCCTAGTGCGCAGTATTTTACTTGATCTATTAAGATTTGTACTAAATAAATAAGGTTAGATCTTAGAGAAAGAAGCCCGATCTGAAGAGAGAAGGCCAGATCTGAAAGAAAGGAGGTTGAGCTTTGTGCTCCAAGAAAGGTAAATGCGAGAAGTTTTGATTAAAAGAGGTAAGATCTATAAGCTTTGTGCTCTGTTAAAGGTAAGAATGGTTAAAATTTCTTAGATCTGAAAGATTTGTTCTCTATAAAAGTAAGAAAGGTGGAATTTTTTTTGTTTCTAGAGTATGGATCTAGGTATATCTGATAGGTTTTGTCCTAGTTTGAAAGCTAGGGTGATAATAGACGAAACAAGGTTTGATATGAATAGATATGATAAGAATAATGAAAGATATGTTATACCTATGCATAGAAAGAATGTTTGGACTAATAAATGGATGCATGATCCTAGAAAGAATTTGTTGCAGGTTCGCTACCATGATCCTAGTGCACAGTACAGAAAAGGTTGGGGATCATTTAACAGAAAGCAATGATTAACCCTCTGTTACAGTTGCAGAAGACCAGGACATCTTGCTAAGGAATACCCTGGCAGAAGACCTAGTTGTATTTGTTGCAAAGCCATGGACCATGAAGTGTTGGATTTCCCTAGAATGATCGTTAAGCTTGAAGGAATGAATATGAATCAAGGAAACCCTGAGGTAGATCTAGAAAAGGAAAAACCCCGGCAAGAATCAAAGAAGGTATTGATACAAGTGAAAGAGACCCTGAATGACCACCAACATGTCAACTTATCATATATCTTCAAAGAGAAGGAATGCATCGAAGCAAGAATAGTGGACTTTGACATTGACTGTTTCCTGGATGAAGAAATACAGATAAATATTATGCCAGAAAGGACCTGGGAAGCTATAGGAAGGCCTGCTATGATCCCTTCCCTAGGAGGAATAAGTTTATTTAGAGGAAAGCTATTAAACCTACATGGAAGGCTCGCCCAGATACCTATGACTATCAATGGAGCTTCGACAGAAGAATACTTTGAGATTATTAAATTTGTTGAAGACAGAGCCCCGTTTACCATGCTAATAGGAAAACCTTGGATTGATAGAGATCAAGCCAGATGAAAGGAGGAAGAAGAAGTTTTGGAACAGAAGAAGAAAGAGTTGAAAGAATTTATGACCAAAAGGATCGTGCACTTGACTGAGGAACAGAAGAGAAGATCACAGATATTTAATACTAGCAACTCAGATGTCGAGGCTAAGAGAACATTAGAGGATCCTCAGAAGATTGAATTATGTATCCCAGACAAGGAAAAAGTATTACACAAGAACCCTAGGAAAAACATTCAACAATGCAAAGTAACTAAGACCAAAGAAGAAAAGACTCAGAATGATAAAAGCATTACCGAGATGAAGCTCACTGGAAAGAAGGCTAGAAAGTTAAGAAAGAAAAGGGCTACAACTAAAAGGTTACAGGAGATTCTAGAAGAGACCTCGCAGAAATAAAAATTGTAGAATTGGAGCTTCGTCGAGATATCAGAACAGCGACATGGAGTACTTCGCCATGATGAAGCAATATAGTCGTTGGACCGATATATCCATTTGACTTCCACTCCGAACGGGCAGAAAAGAAATAAAGAGGCAGCATCAGACCGTTGGGTTGTGCCATAATGGATCGAACAGGAGTTAATGGAGGGTCATGATCGTTGTGATCCAACCATTATTGACTCACCTATTTAGCTCGGCGCGCCATGCACGAAGAACACTTTTGCCAAATCGAGAATTTTAGCTCACAACCTTGACTAAGATTGTCCAGTGATCATTACGCTCTTGCTTTCCATCTTATTGTCGTGTCTACATTACTTTATGAACTCGGTATTATTAACCCCGAGTGCGTATGTCTGAGGAGCTTAGCACACTTGAAGAATATGTGAAGTAAGTACTTGTTGATCTCAGGACCAAGAAAGTCATGTCGGAAAGAAGTATGTTTACAGGTGTGCAAGCATCATCAACAGGAGGAGTCCAAGTTTCTCCATCGACTGCTCACGGAACAGGAACTTCCAGAATCGCGACAGAGATGAGAACGAAGCATAGAGACAATCTTGTAAATGCCAAGTTGATTCTGAGAATCTTACCTGCGTACATACCTCCTCTAAGCAGCGCAGGGAACAAAGACAGTGTGCCCAGGGATTTTGAGTATTCCTTGGTCACTGCGTACCTCCCCAAATGGGTGCGCGCAGTTCGTGTCGAACAGGAAAAGCTCGCAGCATTGAAGTTTAGCGACTTCAACCTCAGTGACAGAAAACCTTACAGCATGATCTCCCCACATAAGTATTTGACCAAGACTAAAATATTATCCCGCAGTCATGGACCTAGAACCTCACGCAGTTCACACTGCTCAATGTGATGAAGATCTCTCACTTCGGCAAGCACCAAGAAGTGAACGCCTGTGTCAAATTACTGCTATTAGTTTACCATGGAGGATACTTATGGTTGAACCGTCGCATCACTGTGGATCTGACCTTGATCAATCGGATCACTGGGCTTAGCATGAAAAGCCCCGACCCACAAGAATTTTACCCTGGAAAGACTTCAGACCGAGCATTAGCTCAGAGGATCAAAGAGACTTATGGCGATGTCGAGAAGGGCATGCGAGGCTACAAGGTAGCCTCTATCCAGAGCGGCGCAGTGCACCTTTCATGTCAGTTAATTGCAAGCAAGCTAGTACGGCAGAACTGGCCCACCCAAGTGACTAGATTCGTTGTTGACCTCGCAAGGAAGTGCGCAAAAGGACTTCAGATGAATTGGGCACAGTACCTGGTAAACCAGTTGGAACTGGACTATAGGGAAGCACAAGACCAAGGATATGAGTTCCACTTCAGTTGGCTTCTCATACTGATCGCATTCAATGCATGGGAGATGTTGTAAGGTGCGACCTTCCCGGACATCAAGCCCTTTGAACTATTGGTCATGAAGTTCAGTACCCTGTGGTACTCAAATGACATGAATAAGCAATGGCAGTCAAATGTCGTCTTCCACACTTACTACAACCAATTGAAAGTAGCCATCCAGTCTGAGCCTCGTATGACCCCGAATACCCTCCACAGATTTTGTCCCCTAATGAAGTTCAGCGCGGACCGTCGCTTCATTTATATAACAGCATGTGTAGATGGCCATAAGCAGCAATTGCAGTCCTATTACAAGATTACAGAGGAATATTTAGAGGAAATCAACAAGGAATGGTCGACGGACCTCCTTATCCTAGACAACCTTGCGTATTTGTTCGATGTAGACAGTTCGGAAGCTGCGCAGGATACACCCGGACCTAGTAAAACAAAGAAGCTTGAAGAAGTTCAGGATTAAGACAGCACATCTGTGAAGACTGCGTCTATATCACCAGAGAAAGGAGGTGTTGGTGAAGAGATCGATGAGGAAACATCGCATAAGGATGAGGAGGAACCCTCGAAGAAAAGAAAGGTGTCCACCCAGAAGACTTCATCCAGAAATAAAAAGAAAGCAACCAATACCAAGTTCAAGACTGTCCTCACCTCGGATGAATTTAACTTCATCATCATTGCATTGAATGACGCTTCACTAGAGATTGCAAAGAAGCAGGAAGCCAGGCAGGAGGCGATGTACAGTCAGATCAAGATAGAAATCCAAGGAGTGCAGCAGGCACTTCATTCGAGGCGTGTAGTCTCCATTGTGCCCCTGCCAGTTGGAACACCAGAAGAAGGAGATGAGCCAACTCAACTCCACCAAATCGCAGATTCAGTCGAGGCCTGACTTCGAAAATCAAAAGATGAAGCAGAGCAAGCCATACAAGATTTGACACAAGTACAGGGAGTGCTTGTAGAACAATGTAGTGTTGTAGAACAAGAAAAGAGTGCTCTTTAAGCAAAATGGAATGATGAGAAAGCACAACTACAGCAAGGAAAGGAACAGTTGTTGGCAGAGAAACTGGAGGTAAAGGAAGCGGCCAACAGAACACTTCGCTCTGTGACATTCATTGAGGTACAAACTGAAGAAAGAATCCCATAGTAGGTGGCACAGCTCGAAGATGTGATCCAGAAGCTACAGCAGCGCATCATAGATCTAGAGCTATGTTTTGTACCCAAAACTCCACAGGAGGTAAGAGACCTAAGGGAAGAAACTACCCACAGCGTAGTTGGAAGATTAAAATATCTTGCCTTGGAATGAAATCGGTTGAGTAACCAAAGTTCCCAGACTTACGAGAACCTCATGGAGAATCCATAGTTACAGGCATTGGAGTCGCAGCTCCAAGAAGAAAAGCAGCACGTCGATACGTTACAGGCACAGCTGAAGGCCTTGTCACCAGTGGAAATAATGAAGCGGTCTCAAGAGAAACACACCGCCCAACAATAGATCCATATGATTCAAAGTAAAGTAATGGAAGTCACTCAACGACTTCAACCAGTGAAAGAAAAGGCATGCCAATTGTTCACTGAAGTTGAAATCCAAGGAGACGAACTGGAACAGATCGTCATCACCGTAGAACAACACTTAGAAGGGCCAGTGAATGATGCATTGATCCAGGAGTTCACTGAGCAAGAGTCCATAGCACTAAAACAGGTCGAAGTAGCTCGATCCAAGCTTGAAGCATTCGAGGCAGAATTTCTTAGACTAGACTGACTCGGGACGAGTCACAAGTGAGTGTTGGGGGCCTGTTGGACCTTGACCAAGTTTTGGGAGTTTCTTGGTCATATTAACCTATTCTATGACTTCGATAGCCATCAAAGGAGGATCCCAAGATGGAGCAGAGATCACGGGATCTTGGCCCACTTTTGGGTCCATTTTGGGATTTTGGGAATATGTAACGGGATTGGGATATTGGCCCATGGGTTTTACCCATGCTTAGGCCTATTTTGTATGTATAAATAGTAAGCTAGTGAGCCAGAGGATAGATCGGCATCTATGTGATGTATGCTAAGTGCAAGTAAGGTATGTAAGTGATTTGTGCCTATATGAGACTTGCAGGGCTAAGTGCAAGTCATTGTAGGAAGTTGGAAAAGGCTTTGTGTTGTAATGTAAGGAAGAAGGATCTAGCAAGCTGTGCGGATATTTTGTCCTGTGCGCAGTAGGGTTTTGATGGATCTGTGCTTGTAACTGATTGAAGACGCTAATAAATAAAAATAATTGGTGGACGTAGCCCCAAGGTGGGGGTGAACCACGTAAATATTGTGTTGTGTTTCTTTGTTCTTGTCTCAATGTGTTTATGTTCCCATTTTGCTAAGTTATATGAGATGACTGAATATATCTGCTTATGCTTAAAGTGCCAATGATGTGTAGGATGTTAGATCTGATACACATGAATAGGCTTAGTTCCTGATCTATTAGATCTGATGCAGTTACCGATGCTAAGTGCTTGAATATGTTAGATGACTGTGAATGGCGCGAAGCCCTGTCTTATCATCGAAGTGGATATTGAATGCATATTAAAGAACCAACAGTGTTAAGTGCCTTATTAAGTGTTAGAATCGCAGATCTATGTCCTAGATAAGGTTTAAAACACATGAGTCTTGCAACCACCCCTGCCTCTACCTCAGGTGAGACTTCATATGATTCGCAGGTGTTGTCGAAAGGGCTGGTAGTTAGGGCTTTGTTGGTGCGCTCTTGAGCATTGAACCCTGGGTCTACCCCTGTGGAAACAAGGATAGACCACATTGGCCTGAAGTATCTTTTTGAACAGCCAACCTTGAATGTTAGGCAAACAAGATGGATGGAATTTTTAAGTGAATATGACTTCAATATCAAGCATATCAAGGGAAAGGAGAAGAAATTTGTCAATGCACTTACTATAAGAGTGCATCTCATGCATGTTGTTGTTGTCAGTATGCATCAATCAAACTTTAAGAGCGACCAGCATTACCTACAGGTAAAGGAAATCTTACAACAAGGAGATGTATAGCAGAAAATAAAGGAGTATGAGATAAAGGAAGATGGACTACTCATGCATAAAAATAGAATCTATGTTCCTAGTTCTAGAGAACTGAGGAATTTGGTATTGAAGGAAATGCATGATGTTCCTTATGTTGGACATCCCGGTTACCAGAAAAAAAATTACAGCAGTAAGAAGCCAGTTCTTTTGGCCGGGAATGAATAAGGATGTTGCTAATTACATCGCTTGATGTATGGAATGTTAGAAGGTAAAGACTGAGCATAGGCACCCAGTGGGCTTGTTGCAGCAATTGCCAATCCCAGAGAAGAAATGGGAAGTGATCACCATGGATTTCATCATAGGATTACCCAGAATGAATAAGCAACATGATTCAATCATGGTGGTGGTTGACAATTTAACAAAGGCTTCTCATTTTGTGCCTATGAAGACAACGCATACAGCGGCTAATATTGCAGAAATTTTCATGAATGAAATTGCTAGGTTGCATGGGATACCTAGGACAATTGTATCGGACAGAGATACAAATTTTACCTCCAATTTCTGGAGGGGATTGTTTAAAGGATTTGGCACAAATCTAAACTTTATTACAGCATATCATCCCCAAACAGATGGGAAAATAGAGAGAGTCAATCGAATAATTGAAGACATGGTGAGAATGTATGTGATGGGTATCCATCTAAGTGGGAAGATTACTTACACTTGGTTGAGTTTGCATATAATAATGGGTATCAATCTTCATTAAGAATGATCCCATTTGAAGCCTTGTATGGTAGGAAATGTGATACTCCAGTAAGTTGGGACAACCTGGCAAATAGAGTGGTACTTGGGTCGGAGTTGCTCAAGGACATGGAAGACCAGGTGGTCAAGATCAAGCAGAGTTTAAAAGCAACTCAGGATAGACAGAAATTTTATGTAGACAAGAAAAGAACAGCTAGAGATTTTAAAGTAGGGGAGCATGTACTTTTGAAAGTGAATCCCAAGAAAATCTCTTTGAAATGGGGTAGTTGTACAAAGCTGGCAGCCAGATTTTATGGTCCATTTGAAATATTGGACAGAATAGGGCCAGTTAAATACATGCTTGCATTGCCTGCTTCCATTAATGTGCATAATGTATTTCATGTCTCTTTACTAAAGAAATATGTACATGATCCTAACCATGTTATTGAATGGAATCTAACTCAGGTAGAGATGAAGGGAGATTTGCAGGTGTTGGACAGAAATGTCAAAATGTTCCAGAATCGAGTTATAGAGCTGGTAAAAGTTCAGTGGACCTGCTACGGTCCTGAAGATGCTACCTGGGAGCATGAATATGCCATGTGGGCAGAGTACCTGCATCTTTTTGAAGAAATTTGAGATTTTGATCTATATTTTTGTATATGCACTGAAGATAGTGCCAAAATAAGGGGGGGGGATGTAACACCCTGGTTTTTGAACCCCCATTTTGAATAATGTATTGTTACAATGCTAAGATGCCAGAGTGCCCAAACAAGTATTAAAAGGCCAGTGTGCCCAAGACATGTAATGTTTTTATCATTATTAATAATAAATACATGGTTGGTTGCTAGACGGACAAGGACTAGAGTTATAGGGGGCTATGATTCCACAAGAGAGGGGGCTTGAGGGGATAAGTGTTTATTCCTATTCTAAATTACCCTTTTTTGTCAAAGGGAGGGGATCAGTTACGTGAAATTCTTGGGGAAGGCCAGGAGGTTCTTGATGTCCCCACGAAGTTAGTTAAACCTGCCTCTGGTCTAATGGGGGGGTTGGTCATTGGCTCGTTCACTCCTTCACTTCTTCATTCACACCATTCTATCCCCCATGCACTTTCATGCACGCACCTCCATGCACCCACTTACCCATTCATTGATCCATCTTTCATCTGTGTCTTGGATTGGGAAAGGGTGACGAACTGTCGAAGAATTAGCCACGGGATAGTTGGTTGTAGTGGTCGCTAGTGTTATCCAGCACTAACTTGAGGCCCGCATGTCTGAGATACGTCGGCCTGTTTCAAGCGTTGCTCACAACTACGAGTCCTGAGAGTTCCAGCATTGAGATTCTGGACCTGTTGTGCTAGATCCCGAATAAGGAGAAGGATTTTTTGAGGGACTACGTGGCAGAGAAGGGTGGAGGTTCATTCTCTCGGGTGCTGCAAGGTGGGTAGAAGAGAGATGGGTACTTGGATTGTTGTGAGAGCTAGGAATCCTATGAGATCTTGGGTGCTAACTATTTTGGGAAACCAAGTAACACTATGGAACCGTCCTTGTGGATTCATAGCCCTGGATCGGGGGTGACACTGTTGTTGAGATTTGGAACAGCAGTGTCTACAGTTGGGTGGAACGTCCTTGGTCTGTAGCCAGTTGGTGTCATCTTTCATAAAGATAAGTGCTCTCTGTTATGGTATCATTTACATGTATATGAATGTATTTCCGATGTGTATATTTAATTATCGTTTAATTGAATCTTTAGACTATGCATGCTTGCTAGATATTCTCGTGCATGTCGTTGAAGTATTTTATGTTATGCATCCTTAAATTTTAAAAGGCATCTGTAAGAGAAAGAAGTCCAAAGGCGGGCTTGAAGGTAGTGTACCCTGGCCTATGGGTGGTTGGGTATGTTACAAATTTCCACAAATTTGACTCGTGCTTTATCCGGGAAACCATTCATTGACTCAATATTCATCTCTTATGCCATAGCATCCCTCTTGGAGGTCCACTACTACTACATCAATGTAAATCTGGTTTGTGGTAGCATACCTTGGATGAACCATTATTTATGTTGTGTTTCATGAATTAGGTATGAAATCCTAGTAATTAGGTCCTAGAAGCACTAGTCATACTCCCAAGTGTTCTCATCCACCCATTTTTTAATCTCTTTCATCTCAGCACAACTTTATTGCTCCAAGTTAAACCTTTGAAACTCATCTATAAATCCCTCCTTTTCTTTATCCAACATCATGGCTATGCCTTGTGGGTCTATTTAGATAAACTTGATGTACAATTACATGTCTCTCCCCCTTATAGTGGTTTGGAACTCTATCGACTTGGAATTTGTGGTCGTCACTCTCCTAGACTTCCATATTGACTTACACAAGAACCAATGTTACTTCACATCATTATTTCCTTTCCCTGAAAACATAAGTAGGTGCCTCAGACTGTTGGATGCTCCAACCATGTTATGTATTGGATTATTTACCATGATGAAACCTATAGAGCCTAGTTGACTAATCACTTTGACTCCTCTAAAATAGAATTGAAAATTACCAATATTTCTCTACCATTTATTATATTTCCTCCTCCACTCGAAAGTGCACCACTTCTACAACATACTCCACGATTAACAGGTGCTTGAATAGGAGGACTAGAAAAAATACTAATGGTTACTTTAAGTTTTCTAGAATGTGAAGGGGGTGATGACTATTCATGGTTGGTTCTGATATCCTTTGGACACACTAGGACTACTACATGTTTCTCATCCATCTCAAATAATTGGAACAAGTCATCAAGTGTCACTCCCTTCTATGGCTCAATGACCTTTCCCTATCCAAGGTTTTGGTATGCAACTCCTTTGAATGTAAATCCCCACTATTTGGTTCTTTATTATTTTGACTAAACATTCTCTCCTACATTCTCTCCTACATTGTTTCCCTTCTTATTCAGCTTCTCTAAATAACTAGACATTGCTCCTCTCTTCCTTCCACTATGTGGATTGTATTTCTCTACCAAAGCTCCTTCCTTCAACTGCAACTAATGTTTTCACCTCTCTTCCACAACCTTGTTAATTCCTTTCTACATGCTTCAATGCTCCCTTCTCTATTCATCATTTCCCTCACCACCAACTCTCTTCATTTGATCGCTCTCATCACATTCAACCTCAACTCTTTCTCTATTGCATCCCTCCTCAATTATCTCTTTGTTGTTTCTGAATCTTATGCTTCCTCCATGGTATCGTCTCCCACTTATTTACTTTCTTCTACAATATCCATCCCAAGTCACCCCCATGTGCATATATTTACATTTCCATAGTTATCAAGTTGAAGGGAATAAAATCGTCCTTGTCTAGGAACATTTTCACCCATGTTGCAACCTCCTTCACCAATCTCCTACGAGCTCCCTTTTTCTCTAGAAAAAGACTAGTTAAACTCCACTACAAACTCAATAGTATACCCCTTTATAGTTGTATTCACCAAAAATAAACAACTTTGGCCACCTCATGGTCAAACCTTTGTATTGCAACCATATTCTATATATTCCACTAAATCTCTCACCTCTTTTGGGATAGGATAGTCATGGATTCTCTCCTAATCTCTTCAACCATTCAAATAGTAAAAATAGGAACTCTACCTAGAAAATATAATAGCTATCATGGTCATCATGCATCCATCTAGTTCGATTTTCCTTAACTTGTTGTTTCTCAACTTGATCAATTTTCTAGAACCACCAATACTCCATGTAACTCTGTGTCATCTCACTGGTCATGCTACTCAACCCTATACACATAATAAAATGTCCCAAAAATAGAACCATTTCTTGGATTTTTCTCAAACTAAGGTCCATGTAGGTGTTCAAAAAAGGGTGTCTATTGTATTCTAAGTGGTCGTATATTCAATCCCCATAATGGGGAAGGTCTCACCCAAAGCATTGTGCCAAGACTGGAGATTGTATGGGGCTTACACAACAAGACTGGCATGACTCACATTCACTTCACGAGGCATAGTTCTCTTAACTACTTTTCAATCTATCATTCATTAATATTCAACTCATTCCAACATATTAACAAACAATTGTCATTAAATATATCATTTACTCTGTAACATCCCATAAATTATATTAAACCAAAAACATGATCCACTCCAAAACATAGACATCTAGTTCCATAATGAATAGTAGTAAAACACATCATCATAGTATGGGAGAAATACAATAACCATTATGAATAGGGGCTTCATTCCATTAATGTTCAACATAAACAAATACATTCTTAGAGAATAGCTAGAAAATAACTCATGTAATCACATTACAAAGAAGAGTTCTCATAATCAGATAGGAAAAAACCATTACAAAGTATCACAATGAAGTATTAACATTCCCTCTGAATACTAGCATTAACCACTACTTTTTTGTGTCTCCATATTATATCGACATCCAACCATTTCTTTGACTATGCCTTCCTCCGATTAGTTGACTTTACTAGATTGTAATTGCTCTGATCGGGGCAAACGCCTTAGTTAGTACATTTGTCTTGATTTATGCACCTACTTCCTTGTCATGTGCATCCTTCCTTTGCTCGATAGATCTGCTCATCATTCTACTACGAGGTCCCAAAATTCCTCTCATCTATCACTTGCAGGTGTAGATCCCGCACCTTTATTCTCTACTACCTTTCTCATCATTCGGCCCACAATTATATTTATTAATTATCAAAACCTAGTATTTCTTGTTTGATGCACTCAATGTGCCACCTTATTGCACCCTCTTTTTTCACCACCTTGTTACACAACCTTATTGCACCCTCTTTCTGCACCACCTTGTTACACAACCTTATTGCACCCTCTTGGTTGGGGTCTCATTATCCTCAAAATTCAAAATGAGGGGCCCAACAAAGCGATGATATCACTTTCCATTTCTTGGAATTAATATTTAATATGAAAACTATGATTTTACTTTTATGATCTATTCAACTATGTATTTAGTTTGAATCATGTGTATTTTGATTTTCTTTTAGATTATACTATCCCATTGGGATGATTTTATTGTAGAGAAAATATAGGAGTTGATATTTTCTGAAGAAATCAAAAGTGATAGTAGGTATATTATCAAATTTATTGATATAGAATCCAAATGGAAACTATTATATTTGCTAAAAGTGATAAACTTTTAAAAACGGTTCTATCATTTAGGGGATGCAAGGCATTTTGTGATTCAATTACTTGTATTTTTATTGAGTTCAATAGCATGAAACAAGTGAATAAAAATGAAGTATTCATCTTTTAATATATTGAACATATTAACATGTTGCACTCCATGGACCTATCCACATTGAAATATCCAATGATGTATTGTTTTGTTTTTCTTTATAGGTGGTGGAGAGTTGCTATGAAGAGAGTGATAAATCCAAGATAAGGGACAAGGAATCAATTATAAGAAAATACCTTGGACATAAGAGATATTTCAAGGAGAATATTTCCAATGCTTCTTATGGTAATTCTTCTTCAATATTTGGATTTAATACTATATCTCATTACATCAACACGAATAACACAAGCTTTGGTGGATGTCGATATATTATAGTTGATAGGGTTGATAATCATGATGTGGGAGAGAAAACAAGTGAATATCTTGTGAGTTTGAGACAATTGGAAGTCAGGATCGATGCATATAGGGACTTTGTGGTGAAAAAGGATCATTAGTTGATAGAGGTATTTGCAATATTGTACAGTGTGAACCCAGGTGAATGCAACCTTTGAAGCTTGTAGTGTTTCCTAGAGGAGGGAAAAAAAT
>ML796715.1:118853-164048 GCA_009831015.1 Picea engelmannii | reverse complement strand
AACATAGTTTAGATGATGAAATCCATGCACAAATTCCTTTTGACACTAGTAACAAAAATCCCCTAGAATCAGCTATTCCCTATTGGGATTGGTGTGTAGAATCAGATTATGAATAGATTGATGAAATCCTTACCGAAGATACACAGATCGTTAAATTTGTTGCCCAAAAAGGTTATAACTTGCGCAACAAAGGTCCACTATCTAACCCCGCATCCTCCAAAGAAGAAAACACTACCCTTGGAAAAATAACACCTCCTCCTGTTCTCCCAAAATAAAGCAATACAATGTTAGAAAAAATTAACAATAAAACTAGCAAAATTGTTGTAGCAAATAAAGATAAACCAAGCACGTCTAGCACTGTTGGAAATAATGAAAAGGTAATTCAAGGAAAGTATGCACAAGATCGGGACGATTAAATTTACATGCCCTGGATTATAATGTGATCGAATACATGAAGAAGATCAAAGTTAATATTTTTATGTTTGATATTTTCTCTCTCCCACAACAACGTGAACTTCTACACGATGCTTTCAAACCCCATGAGACACAAGAAGAAACTATCATTGTTGCTGAAATATTAGCCTCTAGAAACGATACACCATAAATACACAAGGTAGAGATAGAATCATCCATAAATGCAACAAGAATAGGCGCTTTTTCAAAATCTCAGGTACCACATTTTCTGCTTACTTACAAAAATTTTAATTTTAACGTACATAATTGTTTAGCATATTTTTGTGCCTCTTCCAATATCATGCCTTTTTATGTTTTCCAAAAAATAAATGGTGTTCAAAAAATAAATAAATAAATGGGATTATTCAGTTAGATAGGACAAATGTTAAAGTGAAAGGGGAACTCAGGGGTATGTTAATCATACTGTCATACGATCCCAGGGTTCATCAGACTATAGACATATTTTTGGTAGACATACCAAAGAGTTATGGTTTTCTCTTGAGCGGAGATTGGTCAGCCAAACTTCAAGGTTATTTCACTACTGATTGGTATCATTTATGGCTTCCCTATAAAGTCAAATCCAATTACATATGGTTTAACAGTGAAGCACACATGAAGCACACAGTGATGGAATTGGAGGGTAAAAATGATCCCATCATCTTTGCTCATTCTATTTTAGGGAATTATTTTCTCGAAATTGGTTATGGTTGTTATGAAGCTCATACTTTTGAAATACCATCAGAACTGCAACCAGGCCTCCACCCATGAATACATAATGTTGCATGTCAAGTACTTACTAGCCTAGGATTTGGTTTGACTAACAAAACTAACACTTCTGACATGTGGACCATGTTCGTTGACGGCTCTAAAAAATAGGATTGAGTTGGCATAAGATGTGTATTGATTGACCCCATCCAAGGAAAAACACTCATATCATGTCATTTAGAATTAGAATTCACCAACAACACTGTTAAATATGAAGCCTTAGTGCAAGGCCTCAAAAAGGCCATTGACCTCAAGGTAAAATACCTTAAAGTGTTTGGTGATTCTGAGATCATTGTTCGACAGGTAATAAATACTATTCATTGCTTGTCTCTGCATCTAAAGGCATATCAACACGAGGTATGGAATCTTGTTTATTCATTTGACGCATTTAATATTAATTCTATACCTCGTGATAATATAGATGCAGATATTTTGGCTAATGCAACATCTAGGTTTATTCCCCCTGACAATGATTTTTCGATTGAAATGATGTTTAGGCCATCCATACCTGACAATGTCAGGAGTTAGAGAGTGTTCGACAATGATTCTCAAATTATCAACTTTCTTACTAGCTCGGACACATTCCAAGACTCAGTAATCGATGATGAGATACATCAACAAGAGTTTCAAAATTATTGAGAATAAACTAATAAAGTCAAGACAAACTGTGTTTCGAAGAACATTTTGAGTCTTGAAAAACTCTTTGATTTACAATCTAAGTTTAGGAGGCCAGCTAATCCAATGACAAACAGCTCCACAATGATGCATTTTTTGGTAAATATATGAACAACTGAACAACTTAAGTATGTTAATATGGGCACCTGGTGTTCAAATTCAGAGAAATACACATTCAAAAAATTATTCAAGCAGTATCGAGATGTTTTTTCATATACATATGACAACTTGAAGATGTATGACACATGAATTATATAACATGTAATTCCCATCATAGAAGGTATCAATCCATTTCAGAAAAAGATGAGAAAGATACATCGGCTCTCGAACCTCTAATACAAAAGGAACTTAAGAAGTTGTTAGATGCTCGAATAATTTTCAAGGTGAGACATTCGACTTGGGTATCTAATATGGTGTCGGTAAGAAAAAAATAGGGAGAAATAATAACATGTATAGATTTCCAAAATATAAATCACGCTTTTGACAAGGATAACTATCCAGTTCCCCCAATGGAACAAATCATGCAACTCGTCTCTAGATCTCAGTTATTCTCTCTATTATATGGATTCTCATGATACAATCAGGTTCTTTTGGCAGAACCAGACCGATTAAAGACCACTTTCTGAACTAAATGGGGGACTTATGCTTATAGAAGAATGCATTTTGGTCTTATGAATGCAGGAGATACTTTTCAGAGGGAAATGGAAATTTATTTTAAAGGATTAAATTGTCAAAGCGTGGTGTTTTACCTTGATGACATCACTATTTATTCTAAAAAAAAAAAGAGGACCACCCAAAACATCTGAAACATATTTTTGAGCATTGCAGAAAATATGGTATCTCGCTTAATCCTAAGAAAACTATATTCCTTGTTTCAGAAGGTATTCTATTGGGACATGTTATTTCCAAAGACGAGATATTGATGGATCTAGAGGGAACCAATTTTGTTCTACAAATTTCTCCACCACACAGCAAGAAGTCCATGCAATCATTCTTCGACAGGATAAATTTCGTAAGAAGATTTGTTCCAAATTTTTCTAAAATTGTGAAACCTTTACAGAAGATTATTAAAAAATATGTAAAATTCAAATGGACATTGTTGGAGAAGGGAGCATTTGAAAATATTAAAACCGTTATAGCCAATGAACCATCTCTTCAGAGTCCATATTTTCAAAGGATTTATTTCTATATACATTTGCATCTGATCATTCGCTAGCATCAGTGCTCACACAAAAGGATGAACAAGGAGATGAATACATTGTCACTTTTACGAGCACTGGGTTACAAGGCATTGAATTGAATTATCCTCTAGTGGACAAACAATATTTTGTTGTCCATAAATCAATCAAGCATTTTAGACCTTATATCCTAAAAAATCACACTAAAGTCATCGTCCCACACCCGAAAGTGAAAACCTTGTCCGTTCAAAACTAAATGGGTGAAAGACAATGGAATTGGATGACATCTCTACAAGAGTATGACCTCGAATTCAAACCATCCAATATTGTGAAAGGTAAAGGATTGTGTAAATCAGTGACACGAGGAGCTGACACTAAAGAATAAGAGGAATATGGATGGCAATATGAATCAATAATGTATACTCAACAGGTTCCATATGTTCCAACTATTGAAGGATCATGTTACAATGACCTTAAATACTATTTCCAGCATGGCACTACCCCAGACCATCTCAATTCTAAGAAAAAAAGAGTGTTGCGGCTGAAATATTTACAGTATCAATTATTACATGGAATCTTATTCAAAAAGAATTATGATGGAGTGTTACTTAGATGCCTTGAAAGGCAAGACGTTGATAAAGTCCTGAGAGATAATCACGATGGATCGTTTGGTGGTCATTTCTCAAGAGACACTACAGCTCACATGGTGTTGAGAGTAGGATATTACTATCCCACTCTCTTCAAAGATTCTCACGCATACTCGTAAAGCTACGAAGCATGTCAAAAAGTTGCAGGAAGGGAATGTAGAGTTGCTTTTCCTCTCCAACATGTAATAGTAGAATAACCCTTTGAGTAGTGGAGCCTTGATATCATTGGTGAGATAAATCATCATTCGTCCAAACAACATAGGTATATTCTAACTACAAATGATTATTTCACACGTTGGATTGAAGTAATACCTTTATTCAAAGTGAACTAGGAAGTAGTAATTAATTTTCATGAGAAACACATTAACGCAAGGTTTGGTATTCCTAACTCTTTAGCATTTGACAGTGCTACTTAATTTTCATCTTTGAAATTATCTAAGTATGCACTGGAAAAGGGGATTATTTTTAAGTATTCAGCCAATTACTACCCCCAAGGAAATGGCCTAGTAGAATCTACAAACAAAAACATCATGTGTATCCTTAAAAGAATCGTGATTGACCACCAGAGAAATTGGCATAATGCATTACAAAATGCTCTCTTGGAAGATCGTGTCACTCCCAAAGCTTCCATCGGAACCTCAACTTACTTTCTCGTACATGGAAAAGAATTTGTGTTAGCCTCAAACATTTACCTACCTTCCCTCCAACTTACACAACAATATCAATGTGGAGAATGCCCTCTCATTCAAAGTCCGATCAATACCTTTTTGAACCTGGAGGAAATTCGTGATAAGACCAAAACCAAGTTTGAGTCTCACGAGCAAACAGTAAAATGTTGGTTTGATAATAAATTTGTGGGTAAGAAGGAATTCCAAGTTGGGGATATAGTACTGAAATGGGACAAGCCACATGAAGATAGAGGGAAACATTCAAAATTTCACTAGCTTTGTCTTGGTCCCTACCTTATCAAAGAAAATATTGGCTAACGCACTTTTCAATTACAAAACCTTCGGGGAGAAATCAAATCTCTCCCTATAAATGGCCAAGTCCTAAAGCATTGTATTAGTTATCCATTGAGTGTATTCGTCACTTGTACATAAATAAAACATGTTCCTAGTTTTTTTCTTTTGATTTTGGTTTCTTTAGTTAGTTTTATTTTTCTTGATCTGCTTGATTACTAATTTTTTCTTTGTCCTTATTGACGACATCCCTTGTGATTTTGGAGTTCTCGCAACATGAAGCAAGTCACTTTCTTAAATGTAACACATCTAGTGCATATGGCCTAAACATATATGTAATATGATGTCAATTCTACGTTTCTCCCCATACATGCAAGCCCTTTACATACTATCACAAGTCAAGATCTAGTGGAGGAACACAACTTTTCAATACGAAGAGACACTGGGAAAATAGAGAGCCAAGAGACTGCATTGAACAACATATTGCTATGTTGCAAGAGATAAATGAAATGGTTTGGATGAAATGTTTGCAGTAGGTTAGGAATCGTGACTTCAGAAGTTTTCTCATCTATAATCAAGTTAGCATATCTCACCATCACAGGTGTCATCCCTAGTTCCTTTAAAGGTTAACTATAATCCCTCCATCCACCTGTATCTCTAAATAAGAGAGAATCAAATAGTATAAAAGGTAAAGTCTTGGGAAAAGGATTTCTAGATCACATGGGACATACAAGTATCCACGTTGGGGCTATGAATGCTCGTTGGCATCAAAGAAAAGCTTGTGACACCGGGGTAACTCCGTAGGGTCTATGGATGCTCGCTAGCAGCAGAGCAACACTGGAGAAATGCATTACAACTTGTATTCTCATAATTCTCGATGTTTTGTTTCTACTTTATTACCTAAATTTTCCTTTCATCCATTTACCATTAATTTTGATATAAATTTTAAAATGATATGTTAAATTTGAATAGGTCTCACCCCTCTTTGAATCACCTCAGTATTTTCAATATGCAAATCATAGGATCTATCTTTTCTCCCTTATGATTTTTTGTGATGGAATTTCCTTCCAAATAAAATTATGTATGGACATCATTTTGCAAAGATCCAAGGCTTCGCCCAGTGTGTTGCCATTTTTTGTGACTAGCACTACAACCCCTCCATTTTACCTTCTATTTTGATACTTCCCTAAAATGGAGCCTCCTTGTTTTTATATGCTCAACAGAAAACACCATAAGTCCCTTCTTAATTTCAAAGGATTCTTCTAGTAACTCATTGTTCACTTAGAAAATGAGAAAACACTCAAAGTTGAAGTTTAAATTGATCGGAAAAGTTTCTTCAAACTCCTCTGAATAGCTCGGAGGAGTTACTTTAAACTCCTCCAAATATATTGGAGGATTTACTTTAAACTCCTCCAAACAGTTCGGAGGAGTTACTTTAAACTCCTCCGAACAGTTCGGAGGAGTTACTTCAAACTCCTTCGAACAGCTCGGAGGAGTTCCTGTCGATTGCTCTGATAAGAAAAGGTGATCGCGAGAGTTAAGGAGAACTCCTCCAATCATATCGGAGGATTTACTTCTAACTCCTCTGATATGTTCAGAGGAGTTACCCTTAACTCTTCCGAACAAGTTCGGCAAGCTTGTTTTAAAATCCCCCGACCTAACTACCGCATTAAATGCTACTTATTATCCAGGAGGTTATAAAATGAAACAGGTTTATTCCATTGTTAATTGGCTACATGCAATTGACAAGAAATCGAAGAACAAACCCCCTATCCTTTCCCAACATGTGGCAATGTTAACCAGGTAATTCTACACCTCTCTCTCATGTTCTTTAAATTTAGGGTTAGGTTTTATTTTGATTTCCACTTACCTTGTTTCCCTATACCATAATTATCACTTGTTGATTATTCTCCACTTCACCATAACCAAGCGCTACGCATTTTTCACTGGTATTAGATTGATCCTGAACCCACTCCTGGCTACGAAATAGACAAACGATCAATCCTTTCCACCTTCTTAAAAAACCGCAATCAACTTATTACTATATTCGCCTGTAACCACTTGCAAACCTCCTCCAAGATCATCTAAATGAGGAATCTTGACCTATATAGTGAACCCTAAGCATCCCTCATCCTCCTCTAAGATGGCTGAAAATTTCCCCCATTTATTCCCTTTGTGTTCATCAAAAAAAATGTAATTCGAAAAAACTTATTTAGTAACTCTCTGAGCATATCAAAGAAGTTACTACTAACTTCTTTGATATGCTCGGGAGAGTTGAAATCAACTCCTCTGCACACCTTCGGAGAAATTGGAAACAACTCCTTTAATCGTTTCCGGGGAGTTAATATTAACTCCTTCGATCGTAACGGAGGAGTTAATATTAACTCCTCCGATAGGATCGAAGGATTTCCTTGTAAGACCTTTGAGCACCCAAAGACTTTAGCTAAAACTCTTCTGAATACTTATCAAAGACGTTGCTAGCAACTTCTTTGATATGATCGAAGGAGTTAATATTAACTCCTACGATATGATCGAAGGAGTTCCTTGCAAGACCTTTGAGCACCCCAAGAGTTTGGCTAAAACACTTTTGAATACTTATCGGAGACGTTACTAACAACTTCTCTGGTATGCTCGGAGGATTTGTTATTAACTCCTCCAATATGCTCAGAGGAGTTGCTCATAATTCCTTTGATCTGCATCAAGAGAGTTGTTATGTTTTCCTTTGATTTTACTTTTCCAGGTTGATTCCCAATATTTTTCACCCTAAAATCTCACTGGGAATTACTGCTATTAACTTGACATTTACGAGAAACAATAGGCCATGAATGGTTTTCATTAATTCTTATGATTTTTTTGATCATTTAACTATTTTCAAATAACATGATCCAAATTTATCCTGTCTGTGGGTTCATACATGTCTCCATGAAAGAAAAGAGTGATGAAACCAGCAGGGGCTAAACCATCTGGAAGCTCCCAGCAGACAATAGAAACAGAAAGTGTCGAGGTTGTATACGACAATATGTCAGGACTTCTAAACAAAGAGGGAGAGACTTTGAAATGGGGGGAACTATTTATATGTTTAAAAAATAAAACTTCTCGATAGAGGTAGAGGAACCAGATCAACTTCAGTTGTTTAGAAACATCAGGAAATCAAGAATTTTCAGAGTAGTAGCACATCCAACAGTGTTCCCTTGTGCGGATGCCATTTCTTGGATCTTGAAAAATGTAGACGTAGATAGTAGGTATGTATTCAATGCAAGGAAAGAGTCGATAGCTCTATGCAGGCCCAATGATTTAGCTAAGTCTTACCATATTAATGGTGGAAACAAAAATCTAGATTGTCAGTTTCTTAGTGAATTAGAACTCACATCAAAGGATTTATTCCCTACATGGTATAAAACAGACAAGCAGTTCAAATATTGGCCCAAAATTCAATACCCCAAAACAAATTTACGAAGACCCTGCCAATATATGGTAGCCATGATGTGCAATTTGTATGGGGAACCAGATGCAACCCACTTTCCCTTGTCATACATGCCCTTGATCTATTTTTGTGCATATGTAGGATCTTCTTTCAACTGGGCAGACATATTGTCTGAGAAATCAAAGATGCCATCTTAATATTTACACAAGCACAACCAGAAAGCTTGTCCAATTTCCACATGTCTTCATATCTTATAGACATGATGTGCATTGCTCACAAATACTCAAACATGGGATGCATTTGGTTTCCCACTAATGTCGTTATCCATATCTACTACAAGGTTCTTTGGGAGAAAAAATATTGAACAGATTATCAAAGCATCTGTGAATACTTCCTTTCCCCACTGTACGAGTTTATTTTTTGCACCTCCCCACCTTGTATGACCGATAAGGCCATAGCAGTTATAAGGAATATTGGGGATTGGTATTTAATGGAACATGGTACATATATAAGGATATATGGTGCAATGAATCCACCTCATCTACTTCCTAGGTTTGTCCCTGACAAGCTTGAGCTCCATGAAGTAGCATATCAAACCATAATACATGGGGTCAAAGGAATGTTATATAGATCGAAGAAATCCATTTGGCCTCCATTGCCTCTCTACATTGGAAACTACTTTTTTGAAAACACCAAACAACCCCAAGCGGAAGTAGACATCTTTCTCTCCTACCATTTTGGAGAGGAAATATTCAGGAGACATGACCTCAAGAACATCATCAAAGAGAATTTTCATAACATGAGACTCCCTTATGAGTACACCACCGAGTTTTTGGAAGAATAATCAGTACATCAAAATTCCAGGACTTATGACAAGGTCATCCTCAATAGGCAGGGTCAGCAAAAAGGAAGAATCGCAGACGAAGAAGTTGGAAGAGAAGCAACTAGAAAAGATGATGAGAGAGATGAAGCTGAGAGATCTTCTCCCATCTCCATCTCGACTCATTCAGGTTCTGTAGAAGAAGATGAAGAAGCACTAGCGGATAAAAAGAGAAGGGACAAAGAGAAGTAGTTTAATAGGAGGAATGATGTTAGAAAGAAACAAAAGTTAGAAGATGAAAAAGCTAAATCTAAGGAAGAAAATGAAGCAAAAGAAAAAGTGGAGGTTGAAGAAAAATTTTCTACCGAAAAGGAAAAAGAGTTAGCTGAAGCGGCAAGAGAAGCTGCAGAATTGGCAAAAAAGGAAGCAGCAGATAAAGTTGCTAAAGAAGAAAGGAAAAAAAAGAATGCAGATGATAGAGAGGGTGACACACACTCGATGGACTTGGATGTCCCTGGAACATCCACCGCAGGCGCAGGAGAAGAATCAACAGGTAGTGGTTTAGGTCTTGGGCCTTGGGAACCTTTTCAGTCAACCAAAATATTGTATCTCTGCAGTTTCACGTACAATAGCAGAACCGTTCGAATCGTACAAGAAATCATTAAAAAGGTTCCAGCAACAGAAGGAGCTCCTTTGTCAAGAGTAACCCAAGTTCCCATCACGGGAGATGTCAGGGAAGACCCTATAGCAACAGATAGGGCAATATTTTCATTCATGGATGCAATTTTAGACAATATACAAAGGTTGTGCCAATAGAACGAGGAAAATGAAATGAGGATCAAAGATTTAGAAGAGAGGCTTTAGCAAGTTAAGATATATGAAATAAGTCTTCTCAATTTTAAAACCAAGGCGTAAAAACTGAGGAATGATCTAGAGGGTGCCATCATCGATATGTACGCCAACCTGTATCTCTTACAAAATGTGGCTGCAACAGTTATTGAACAAAACGACCAGATAAAAATGTAGCTGACATAATACAACACTATCTAGGAAGGTATAGCAAACATTGGTACTTGAATAGCAGATAATCTTGATGCACCTTCGGAATTGTATAGACCCTCAAAATCAGCAAGGAAAATAGACCTATATGCATTCGATCATTGCTAGTAGGTAGGGAAACGAGCGGAAAAAGAAGTAACCAAGGTAGTGAGGATTTGTTCAAGAACTCATAAAGCTGCCAAAGAATTAATAAGGAATGGTCATCTCCCAAGGTTAGATGAACTTGGGTAGAATTTGGTCATGGAAGAGTTAGTGAATGTGATACAAGAAAATTACAAATCGGAGGATAAAAATAGTTGAAGCATCAACCTTTGTCTCTATCGATCTCATTGATCAAAATCTGCTATAGTCGGTCAAGCTCCATACCATGATACATGCTTATATGAAAAGACTAGAGAAATATATGAGCACCCTCGATGATACAATTTCCATGATCAAAGCAATGTTGGAACAACTATCTTATAGGAGGATTGAGTCGCTGTATAACCATTTGGAAGTTTGGACAGCTTATCTCCGGAGAAAAAAATCATAGGAAAAGGACAAACAATTGTTTTTTCCTTTCGTCATTTTCCTAACTACCTCAAGTTTTGTCATTTTTTCCACTTGTCATGAGAGAAGGGAATGTGAACAGTTTTGTAACTGCCTCTTCAAGAAGAAGGAGAAAATACAAATACGAGTTACTATTATTTTTATAAAATAGACTAGAGACTCCCTTAACAAGGACTTTTTTTTTCTTTTCAAGTATTGTATAGACCCAAGAATTTTTTCAAGAACTATACAATGTTAATGAATATTGAGAATTCCTCAGGGCCAACATGTTATTGAAGGAATTTTGTGTAGAAATGGATCGAATCTTTGAACTATTTCAAGTGAATATATTTTTTGTTTCTATGAACTGTAAGAATGCTTTGTTTTGTTCTAGACTAATTCTTATACAATCTATGATATTCTGCAGTTATTGATATTCCTTTGAATATTCCAATGTCTTCATTTTTGTGATTTGTTTCAGTATATGTGGTTGTGATCTAGACTAATCTGGTTACACGCTTACGTATGCTATTTGTTCCAATCTTTCTCCTTTTATATAGCTAACTATATTAAAGTTGTTTAAAGCTTTGGTTGCATTATAACTCACCGGTTATGTTATTATTGCTCCTAGATAGGATAAGTTAGTATAGATTAGTGATAAATTAGTTTTCTTTACATACATGGTCTTCATCTACATCTTTGCATTGCACCCACCCACTTCATCGGTACACCTGACCGCAACCGGTAAGAAAACCAAAAGTTAGCAATAAATGGAAGTCGGGCCAAATTCTAGGTGGGACTCCTAATCCAAATAGTGTGTAGTCTAATTGGGATTGTATATCGGGGAGTACCCCTTACTATTTTCGATTCAATTTGAACCCCTCAAAACCCCCCTATGACCCCCCAGGTAGGAGGGGGATAGCAACCCCCCCCCCACATTCAGCGCAATGCAGACACTAGATCTCTTTGTGCAAAGAATATAACACATACCCAACATTCTCTGACTTGTTGTTTTCTTTGCATACAAGGGGTTACAAGGTTACATAGTCAACAATCCAAGGAATCAATTCCCATAGATCCTCTACACCAAGAGAACTTCTCAGTGCTCACAAATTTTGTTAATGAATCTTCAACATTCTTCAAAGTGTTCACCTTCATCGGCAACACTTTCTTTTCTTCAACCATGTCTCTCACAAAGTGATATTGAACATCAACATGTTTTGTCTTTGAATGATAATTCAGGTTCTTTTTTAGGAGGATTGCACTTTGACTGTCACAATATATCCTTATAGATTTTAGTACCATCCCAATACATGAACACAATATTTTTAACCATACTACTTCATGGATTGCATGAGTGGTTTCCATATATTTAGCTTCTATAGTTGAGAGTGTCACTACAGATTGTATTTTTCTCATCCAACTGATTGCTCCTTCAAATAGGTTAAACACATACCCAATTGTAGATATTTTGTGATAAATATCTCCAGCCCAATATGCATCAACAAACCCATGTATGTCCAACTCTTTGTCCAATCTCGGTCTTCCTTGGTAGAAAAATCCATAAATAGTTGTGCCACGCAAATACTTGAAAACCTTATTTACTATTGTCCAATGCTCCTTCCCTGGTTTTGACATATACCTACTCAAAACGCTTGTTGCATGTGCAATGTCTAGTCTAGTACAAACCATTGTATACATCAAATTCCCAACCACACTCACATATGGAACACGGGATGTGTCCTCTTCCTCTTCTTGTGTCTTGGGACATTGATACAAAGATAAATTTACACCTACAAGAATAGCAACCTTGATCGGTTTACATTCCTGCATATTAAACCTCTGCAATATTGTGTCGACATATTTCCTTTGATTTAACCAGAGTTTCATGTTTTCCCAATCTCTTTTAATTTCCATGCCCAAAATGAAATTTAGAGCACCAAGATCCTTCATGTCAAATTTAAAGGAGAACTGAGTTTTCACATCTTGGATAATCTCCTTGTCATTTCCTATCAGCAACATATCATCCACATACAAGACCAAATAAATAAGATGATCATTGATTAATTTGAAATACACACAGTGATCCTCTTCGCTCCTTATGAAGCCAAGTCCCAACATATAAGTATCAAATTTTTTATACCACGTCCTTGGTGATTGCTTTAACCCACACAGGGACTTTTTTAGCCTGCATACCAATTATTTATTTCCCTTCACAGCAAAGCTTTTTGGTTGCTTCACGTAGATTTCTTCTTCCATATCCTTATGTAGGAATGTTGTCTTCACATCCATTTATTCTACTTCAAAATAAAACGTAGCAGGAATAGATGAAATCTAATTGAAGTTAACTTGGAAATAGGAAAAAAAATCTCACCAAAGTCAATTCCCTCTACCTAGGAATAACCTTTTGCTACTAACCAAGATTTGTATTTCTCCACTTTTCCATCTACATTCAAATTCTTATTAAACACCCATTTTCTTCCAATGGGATTTCTTGTACTGGTCGAATCCATTAGATCCCAAGCCTCATTCTTGACCAAGGTTGTCATTTCTTCAATCATGGCCTTTTTCCAAAGTTTGTCATCCTTCGAATCTACTACCTCCCTAACAATGCGAGGATCATCTTCAGTAATAGACAAAACAATATTTGAATGGAAATCAGGTAGAGTATACCCTTCTAGTTGCCTTATTTCTCGAGTCGATCTCCCCAATACTGGAGTATGTGGATCTTCTTCGTTTGATTCATGTTCTTATGTAGAGTCTGATTCATCATCCTTCAACTCAAACTCTATTTTCTCTAGTTCTTCCTTCCTTGGTAGGAATTCTTGTTTGACAAAATCTTTGATTTCTCTAAATACCACATCTCATCTATACACTACCTTCTCAGTTTATGGGTTCCAAATCTTATAACCTTTTAGACCATCTTTATACCCAATAAAGATACATGTTTCGGCCTTTTATCTAGCTTATTCATGTTTTCCTTTTTAACATGAACATAGGCATCACAGCCAAATACCCTGAGATGTGTGAGAAAGGGTTTCTTACCAATCCATACCTCATGTGGAGTCTTGTAATCTAGTGATGATGAGGGTGATCAATTAACCAGGTAACATTCAGTACCCACTGCCTCTACCCAAAATTCATGTCCTAACCCAACACCACTGAGCATGCACCTTGTTTTTTCCATCAGGGTCTTGTTCATCCTTTTTGCAACTCCATTATGTTGAGGTGTATATGGAATATTATTTTTCCTTTATATACCACACTTATTACATAATTCTTCTAATTCATTACAGCATAAATCTCCACCATTATCCGTCCTTATCACCTTACTTATTTTCTCTATTTGATTTTCCACAAGACCCTTAAACTCTTTAAACATATCAAAGACTTTAGATTTCTTCCTAAGGAAATATATCCATGTATTCCTTGAGGATTCATCTATAAATGGGACATAGTACACATATTTTCCCAGTGATGGACCGACATAGGTCCAAACACATCATTGTGCACCAACTGTGAAATTCCCTTTCCCCCTGATGCACCAGAGAGGAATATTACCCGATTATGATTCATATATATGCAATGTTAACAAAAATCAAAATCCAAAGATCATTTAGACATACCTTCAACCATACATTTACCATGTAGTAGTCAAAGTCTCTTCTCTCCAATATGCCCCAATCTTTGATGCCACAACATACTATCTTCTCCAAAGATTGTAGGGGTTTTTTCTTCTTCAACTCCAATCTCGAGAACAATGGAAATATTGCACCCATTACTAATAGTGTTTCCTTACAACTTATACAGATTTCAACATTGAACTCCCTTCATCAACACCATTTTTCCTTGAACCATCCTACAAGTTTCTTTCTCAAACATTTTTTTTACCTTTGCATCATCCATTTTTCTTACAGAAATGAAATTTATGGCCAATCCTGGGATGTGCAGAACACCAAGGAGTTCTCTAATCCTTCCATCCATGAGTTTCAAGTTGAATTTTCCTCATCCTATGATTTTGTTTGTTGAGTCATTACCAAGGAAAACATCACCTTCATCATACATTTCATATTCACAGAATCACTCCTTGTGGGGATTCATATGAAAGGATGTGTCTGAGTCAACCAGCCATGCCTCATGATCTGCATGTGTGCTTGAAGAAGCCAAGTACACATTACATCCTTATTCCGCGAAGGTTTTTTCTTATGTAGAAGGAGCATCTTCAGATCCCTTCCCTCTCTCAACACTTTTGGATCTACATTGTTGTTTGTAGTGCCCTTATTTTCCACATCTCCAGCATACCTTTACAAACTTTCTGGGAGATTTATATATTCCCTTAGATTTATATCTCCCACTTGAGGACTTCTATTTCTTTTCTAGGAGAGCCCTATTGCAAATAATATATCTGTTCTCTAGCTTTCCATATTTTTTCTCCTCATCTCCTCTGACAACAAGTATGAGACCACATCATCGAAAGACCACATACCCAATAATTTTTATCGATGACAACCACCTACACATGCAAGGAAATCGCACATGTCAATAGAATAATTATTATACAATGAATGTAAGTCGCATGTCTACCAATTTTGCAACTAACCTTTTGATCATTAAATTTTACTTACCTAGTGTACTTGTTGAGATAATTTTTAACAAGTTTTATGTCGTTATCAACTTTATTTGGAAGAGATAGAGGTAGAACATACTATGACACATAAAGAAACATTATTTTTCCTAGATTCAAAATAAATAAAAAATTACTATCGCAATATTCAAATAATGTGTAGATAATATGTGATCATAAGTAATGTGAGAAAATACTAAATTTCATTAATAAAATTATGCCAATTTTGAGTTTCTACTCCATCAAAGTCACTTTTATTTATTGAATATTATTTATTTTTGAAACAACACTAGTTGAAAATTAAATTTTATGAGTGATGAAGTTTACAACATTACTTTCCCTCTTTATTAATAACCATGGAAGTTTCGTTGATTGTCCATTACTAGAACAATAAATCAAAAATTCCATTATATGATCGACTTCATGTATGTCACTTAATCCTTTGGATATTTTATCTTTGTTACTACTTCCGTCTAATTTTCTCCATAAGCACTCTTTGTCATTCTTCCTGATATGTTTTGTATCAAGTAAATGAGCTACTTGTAAGTGGTCATAGTAGCTCGACTTTCAAAATTAGGTGGAATGTTTTTTCATTCATCATGGAATCACATTACATTGACCTTTGGGAAACATAAATGAAACAACAATTGTTAGATAACGTAAAAATAATTTCCTATAAATACAAGCTATAGCGAATTACATATAATATGGAGACCAATTGCATATCATGATTATTCTTCTCCTAATCCTTTTTCCATAGTTGAGGTGACATTCTTCATTGTTTTACTATAGTCTCTTCCTTCACATTAAAAAGATATTTTATGTAGTTTGATACTTAAGATTATTAGGGGGAAGTGCATGTACTCGTTGAAAACACCTCTTTTCCTAAACTTCTTGAATGTTGATACATTCTTCTAGAACCGTATATTGGACATGCAAATTTAGCCTTTGTTTGAATACTTACAAGATATGAAATAATTTCAATACTAGTTATCCCAAATGATAAAAAAAAAATGCATGAAATAATGGGAAAAAAAAATACATTGTGAAATTATTTACATACCACAAATTTGTGTTAGCCTTGGGGCATCATGAATTTTCCATGTAAGTATTTTGTGGAATTGAAGTATTTTTATCCCTGGTTTTTTGGACATGTCATACATAGTGATTTTAGCCCATAACTTAAAAAAAAAATTAATAAGAGGCTCAACATATACATCAATATCTTTAACATAGTCCTTTATTGAAAATACACATATTTATTACCTTGCACATATAATAAATTATGTAACAAATAAGACAATTTAAATGGTAAGTCGAAAACATTATTTTTAAAAAATTCTTGGAACAACCAATGCCAACATTGTGGACTCCCTCTTTATTTACATCTAAGGAAACTTCTTATTTATAACAAACGTAGGATGCAATGAGTAAATGAATTTGATCTCTCCAAATGGATTGACACCATCACCTACCAATCAAAGCCAAACAATATGACATTCTACTTTAAAAATGAGTCCTCTTTCCTCGGTGTCCCTAAATTCAAAACTATTTGCAAGGATTCACATAATATTCGATGCACTTATTTTATGTGCATGATATTCCATAAATTGTGCTATGTTTTTGCACTTAGAAAATCGTAGAAAACGTGGAATTATGGGATATGATGAAGAACTTTATGGGGCACATTTTTTTTCACTCTTATAATTTTGATATTTACTAGTACCACATATAGGGCATGTTGTCCATAACGTATAATATCATTATTAGGTATGCACCAATTGTTTGATACTCCATTCGTATATCTCTCAAAATGACACATAATTATAAATATGTGAGAGGTATGAAAAGTATTTGACAATGATAGGAGAATATCTCCTAACAACTTACAACATTAAAATGTAAATTAGTGTACTGGATATTAGATAATATTGTTATTAAAATATTGATGTTCTTGTTTCACTATAGACAATCCAATATTGTCTCCCAACCATAGGCATGCAGCCACCCCCAAGCACTTTAACCTTTGACAGAGAGAATAATTATGGAAGAAACACTAGAACCAACAAGTAACCAAAAGAGCACACCTTCCTCCAAATATAATGCACCAGAAAGAGAATCCCACAACCATAGACCAAAAACAATACCCAACTGTAGTTGTTGCAGTTTCACTCCTTGCTCTAGACTTTCACACTACTTATCTTGTATGAGAGTGTGTGTGTGTGTACAAAATGATCTCAATAGCCTCTTATTTATAGTCCTTCTTGTCACTTGTTTAGGATGACTTCTCTTTTGGAGGGTAACACTTTAATATTATTTATTTTATTGAGCCGACTATTCTTCTATTGTTCTCACACATCTGTTTAGGGTTTCTCTTGCTTTCGGAATATTCTATTCTAGTCAAATGTTACACATGGAGGTTAATACCTCTCGCAGCTACCATAATATCAACACTCTGTCCTAGCTAGGGAGGTATTAATTGTAATGTTCTCAAACAAATCCATCCATTTCACATGGTATGGGAAAGGCTCACATAGTCTTGCAGACCATTCTACAGGTAGCATCATCCTAGCCACATGGGATATCTCATGATCATGTAGATCAAGTCACAAGAATTTTCATCATTATCAGTGTCATTTGGTAGCATCCTGGCATCAAAATATATCATCTTTGACATCATCTCTCGAGGCCATACTCCATCTGAGTAATCAGGCATGATGTTGAATAAGTCATGTGCTGGACTTAGCACACTCAACAGTGTCTCTCATAAGTCACTCACTCAACAGAGTGATATAGGGACCATTCTTCCTATCCTAGTCACTGTCTATGAAACAGGAAGAATGATTGTCCCAACAAATGTTGAAATCCATGCCATGGGCTACAAGGACCATTCTTCCCACTCTGGTCACTACTGTGAACTCAGGAAAAATGATTGTCCTGGACCATTTTCCCCCTTTTGGCCACTACTGTGAACGCAGGGAAAAGGTTTGTCCTATACCAATATCCCCACTCTAGTCACTTTTGTGAAATTAGGGAGATGGACCATTCTACCTGTCTGGGAAAATCCCCAGGAGAATAGTTATCCTAGACCATTCTACCTGTCCAAGGAATTCCCCAGGAGAATAGTTTTCCATGGTACATCAACAATCTATTCTTCTTGGACCATTCTCCACCTGGAGAATGTTTGTCCACCAGCACACTGACTATCCATGTTTCCATATATCAACACTCCCTCCCAACCGAGGAAGTCATCTCCTCCTTTTCAACCAAAGGAGGGTATCACCACAAGTCCCAGCTTGTCCCTCAAGTATGCAAATGTTATCTTGGATAGAGGCTTTGTCAAAATATTAGTTGTCTTCTCATCGGTGGAAATGTACTAGAGAATCACTTATCCCTTCTAGACTTTTTCATGGATAAAATAGTACTTGATTTCAATGTTCTTTGACCTGTCATGGAACACGGGGTTCTCTGAAAGCTTCACACAGCTCTAATTATCAAAATATATCACAGTCGAATCCATCACCTGATCAAATAGTCCAGAAATCATCTTATGGAGCCATATTGCTTCGGTAAAAGAATCACAAGCTACAATATACTCTGTTTATGCAATGTTGAGTGCAACAAACTTTTGTTTACTGCTAGTCCATGATATCATAGCAGAGCCCAAAATGAAACATATACTAGAAGTACTCTTTTTGTCATCTACACTCCCTGCCCAATCTGAATCAGTAAATCCATGCAGTGGTACATCATTGTTTGGGGCATATCTCAAACCATAATTTAGCGTCCCACGAAGATATCTCAAAATGTACTTTGTAGTTATCCAATGCTCGTGTCTAACTTCCACTTGGAACTAGCTCAACGTGTTCACAGCAAAAAAAATGTTCGGTGGGGTATTGACCAAACACATCAATGAGCCAATCAACTGCCAGTACAGGGATGAGTCTGCTGGATCAGAATCAGAGTCTCTCGGCTTCTTTAGATCTGTCACCATGGGAGTTGCCAAGGATTTACAATCCATTATCCCAAACTTCTGAAGGATATTTACAACATAGTTCCCTTTCCCCAGGAATATTTCACCACACTTATTCCATACTTCTAGTCCCAAATAATACTGTATGAGACCAAGATCCTTCATATCTAATTTAGAGGATAAATCCCTCTTTCATTGAATAATGAGAGGCTCTGCACATGTTAGAAACAAATCATCAACATATTGATCCAGATTTTATGAGCAAGATGAAATGAATACAGATTATTAATAGGTGCTAAGAAAAAAATAACAGAGATACAGTAAAATTGGTTTTCTATTCAATAAAAAAATAAGCTAAAATTGTAAAATGCAGCGAAAACAAGCTTGCTGGAATGGTGGCGGCTTATCTCTGAGAAGAGATGTGACAATTGTGCGCATTCGCAATAAGATCATTACAATGAGGCTTTGAAGGAATTTCTACAATAAGCAGGAATGTCAAAAACCCTAGACATCCAAAAACCTAACCCTAGGAGATGAAGCGCCAAAAGTCATGTGGGCCATGTTTGGGTAAGTTAGTACATCAACTTCCTGGGGTCGTAACTTTTGCATACAATCTCCGTTTTAGGCGTATGATAGCCCGTTGGAAAGGTATCATCGAGGAGATTCATTTTAGGCTCAATATTGAAGTAAATTCCATATTTCAAACATTTTTTCCAAAAAAACATCGTTTAGGGCCTCAAAACGTCTCCAGAAGTGAAAACTGCTAAAAATAGTAAATTACCAAAATTGCTAAAAAGTTGTTTTGATCCAGTTCGAAAATGTGGGTGGCCACCGATATCCATCTGGATCAATCCTCCCTCCTTAGGAATCAATGGTCTCCATTACATTGAGGTCCCCCATGAGATGAGGAAATTTCTGTTGAAATTGGCCCCGGGTGAGCCACTTGCCTTGGTGAAGGAGTTGCCCTGCTTTGACGACTCGACAAAGCTGGGTCCTTTGTTGTTGAGTGTTCTTGATCTGTGTGTCCACAATCTGATAATTGGATGCCTATTGTATGCAATCGGGGTTGAGCTCTATTGGTGTCATTTTTTCTGCTTCTTCTGAGGTGTCCAATAATGGTGGGAAATAAGGGTGAAGGAGATCCACGTTGAACACTGGGTGCAGGCCAAGAAAAGGAGGAATGTTGAGCTCAAAATAATTATCCCCCATGGCCTTGGTGATAGTGTACATCCCATAACAGAGTGGTAAAATCTTCCGATGGGCTCTTGTAAGGCATTCTTTCTGCAAGTGCAACCAAACTTTTTTGCCCACCTGAAACTTATGTGGCACCTGATGTTGATCATGGCATTGTTTGTACTTGTCATTGGACTTCTGTAGGATATCCTGAACTTGTTGGTGGATGTGCTGGATCCACTCAATGAACCGGGTGGATTTTTCAGCTTCAGTTGGAGTAGGAGATGAGTCGGTCGAGGTGACCGCAAGGGGAAGTGAAACATATATGGGACCCAATGGTTGGAATCCCAACCCCACCTGAAAGGGGTTGTGGTCGGTTGAGCTGTGCAGGGCTCAGTTGTCACTATGTTGGACATAGGGAAGGCTCTCATCCCATTTGCAAGGGTGCTTTGAATTTTACATGCGAAGGATATGCACAATCATTTGATTTACAACCTTGGTTTGGCCATCTATCTAGGGGTGGAAGGCTGTGGATTTGGTGAGATTGGTGTCCAGCAGTGACCAGAGGCTTGACCAGAATGTGCTGAGAAATTGACTATCCTGATCTGAGACAATGGTTTGTGGGATTCCAAAATGAACCCGGACTCATTGAAAGAAGAGCTTGGCAGTGGCCTCTGCTGTGATGCTCTTCTTGCAGGAAACCAGAATCACCATCTTAGAAAATCAATCAACAACCATAAAAACACACTCATTTCCCCACTTGGTGGACAGGAGGCCCGACATGTAGTCCATTAAGATGGATTCCCATGGCCTGTTAGGAGTAGGAAGAGGGATCTACATGCCATGTTTCTTAGTGGTCAGTTTGGCAATAGCAGAGGCAATGCAGGACCTGATATACTTGTTGACCTCCTGTCGAATTTTCATCCAGTAGAAATGTTTATGTAGCATCACCATTTTCTTTTTTGACATCGAAGTGTCCTGCCACCCTGACTGTAGTGGGCTTCCCAAATCAGCTTCGCTCGCTCACTTGATGGAACACAGATATGGCCCAGATGATATGTGGTGTATAAGGAGGTTTCCCCCTCGAAGAGTCTTACTATCTAAAATTCTCTCTTTTTCAAGGCTTGAGTACTCATTCTAAGGTTTTTTTATGCTATTTTGATATTTGGTTCTTAACATTTGGTATCAGAGCTCAAGGTCTTGGGATTTCGTTGTTGTATCTGAGACACCTTGGAATTTTAGTTATAACTTTTTTTTCTACGACGTTTAAGAAGAAACCCCTTGTAGTATATTTAGTAGATGGATCAAGGTATGTGGGGTTAAAATTTTAGCTCTTGAGGTCTTATACTTTTAGAGATATAGCCTATGTAAGATATGGTTCTGGAATCATCTTGAATTTATTCATTGTGGAATTTTCATTATAAAAAAATTTATGTAACATTTCAGACCCTGAAACCCAAAGGATCTTCATAGAAATTATCAAGGTAGTTGTGATAAAAATTTCAATTTATTTTTCATCCTACTTTTGTAGATACACCCTATGTAAGATAGGGTATCTGACTAGTCATATTAACTATTCTTAAATAGGTCTTCCGATTAAAATAGTGATATCTTCTTCAGTGAGTATCCAAATTAAGTGAGACCAGTTGCATTGGACAGTGGACAGTCTGTATTATTTCTGGTACAAAATTCAGAATCAAATATTAGATATTGTGCTCTTGGCACGCTTTACAAGTACACTCTCCTAGAAGGGACAAAAATCAGCAAGGTGAGGGGAAGTTGCCATAACTTCCACTTGGCACATACATTTTTTATCAGATCTGTGGCATTGTAGAGAATATGTATCAAAGAACTACGAAAAGAAATTTTCATACCCAGAAGGTCCGAAATTTTGGAGATACAATAGAAGAAATATCATCTAGCAGAACCACCTTGAAATCAGGGTTTAAAAGGGATACTTGCCCAACATGCCACCAAAAAGGGAACTTCTACACCAAATAAGACTCCATACATTCCTACTTAGACTCTTGATGAAGGTGAAGAAATGCACAGGGACATAAATGATTTACAAAATAAGACAGTAACAAAAGATGAACTACAAGGGATGATGGATTCAACTGAAGCTAAGTTGGAGGCAATAATGGATACTAAGATGGATGGTTTAAAAAGGGAGATAATGGAAGGATTGAAAATTTTCCTGATAGAGAGGCCACCTGAAAGTGAAAATGTATCCCATGAAATTCATGATGAGGACACAAGGAAGATGAATCAAGACTGGATAAAGTCCAACTTTCGGTTAAATACCAACCACTTTCCTAAGACCGATATGAGGAAGTTTAATGGCAAGGATCCAATCACATGGATACTTCAGATGGAGTAGTTCTTTGATCTACATGATGTGCCACATACAAAAAAGGTATGAATTTCTTCTTTATATTTAGAACCCAATCAATTTGTATGGTATCAATGGCTTTGTTCTCGCAAATCACTTGTCACTTGGAAAATTTTCACGGAATAAATGATAGCACACTATGAGGATACAAGGAGAAATACCTTCTTTAGCCAATTGATAAATCTCAAGAAAAAGGGTTTAGTTGCGGAGCACATTGAGAACTTCCAAAGATTGAATAGAAAGGTAACGGATATTCTTGATGAGCACCTAATTGATGTATTCATAGGAAATTTGAAGGATAACATTCAACATGAGGTCCGCCTTTGGGAACCCAAATCATTGGAGAATGCATTCACGATGGAAAGAAATGTTGAAAGTAAAAATATGGCTATGGCTACTAGAAGGACCACTCCTAACATCTATAGAGAGAATGTTGTCCCTTCTTCTAAAACACCTCAACCTACATGGTTGACACCTCAACAACTGGAGGAAAGAAAATCAAAAGGTTTATGATTTAATTGTGACAACAAGTACAAGGGACATAAGTGTGGTGAGAAGAAATTATTCTACATAGATTGTGAAGAGGAAGAAGAAAAAGAACCATATCAAGATGAAAATGTAGAAGAGATTTGTTCTAAAGAGTTGACTCCCACGATATCATGTAATTCATTGGTTGGAATTAGCACTCCTCAAACCCTCAAGATCGAAGGATATATCAAAAGGAAAAAGGCAATAGTCCTAATTGATTCTGGTAGTACTCGTAATTTCATTCACTATAAATTATCCAAAGCTCTCAATTGCTTTATATATCCAGCGCCAGAGTTTCAAGCAATGATTGTAGATGGAGGAACTATCAATTTCTCAGGAAAATGGAACAATATCAATCTTACTATGGGGGAATATGTATTGAATAGTCTAATGTTTGCTATACCCATGGGTGGTGTTTATGTCGTACTAGGATTCCAATGGTTACAATCATTGGAAACAATGGCTTTTAATTTTCAAGAACTTTTCATGAAATTTTCATTGGAAGGAAAATAAATTGAGTTAAGGGGTATCACACGGAAACCTGGTTAGGTGATAAGGTCTAATGGCATGACAAAATTATTGAAAAAGGGGCATCAGGGTGTAATTGTAAAACTATGCTCACTAGATGTTCAAATATCTAAGCCATTTATTCCCCTATATCTCCAAGGGATCATTGATAAGCATTCCAAAGTATTTGAAGATATTCCCAAAGGTCTCCCACCCACTCAGAATCATGATCATGATATTCACCTAATTTATGGGAGTGTTCATCCTAACATCAGGCCTTACAGATACCCTTATGCCCAGAAGAGTGAAATTGAGCGTATGGTTGAAGATATTTTAGAGGATGGAATTATTAGGCCTAGCCAAAGTTCTTACTCTGCACTGGTGGTAATGGTACTCAATAAAGAGGGCTCATGGCATATGTGTCCATATTATAGAGAACTCAAAAAGATCACTATTAAATTTAAGTTTATCATTCTCATCATTGATGAATTGTCAGATGAACGACATGGAGCAATCTATTTCACAAAGTTGGATCTTTGTTCAAGGTATCATCAGATTAGAATGAAGGAAGAAGATATCCCAAAAACAACATTCTGAACTCATGAAGGCCATTATGATTTTTTTATCATGCCTTTTGGCCTTACGAATGCACCTTCCACATTCCAAGGGTTGATGAATTCCATTTTCAATCCCTTCCTTTGAAAATTTGTGTTACTATTTTTTAATGATATACTAATCTATAGCAAGTCTTGGGAGAATCATGTGCGACATGTTGACAAGGTGCTACAACTACTAAAGGAGCAACAACTATATGCCAAACCATCCAATTGTTTCTTTGGGATGAAGGAGGTAGATTATTTGGGTCATATTGTTTATCATGAAGGTGTCAAGGTAGACCCTAACAATATTAAGGCCATGATGGACTGGACGATTCCCAAAACATTGAAGAATCTTAGAGGATTTTTGGGTTTGACAGGTTACTACCACAAGTTTGTTCGGAACTATGGAAGAATTGCAGCACCTTTGACGAAAATAACTAAGAAGGATGCATTCTCATGGACTCCATAGTTAACTCAAGATTTTGAAAAACTTTAAGAGGCGATGTGCAAAGCTCATGTCTTGACCACACCAAACTTCATAAAAACCTTTATTGTGGAAAGTAATTCCTCGAGAAATGGCATTGGTGTTGTTCTAATGCAAGAAGGAAGGCCCCATTCTTTTGAAAGTAGGCCACTCAGGAAACGACTTACACAAACCCATTTATGAGAAGGAAATGATGGAAATACTACATGCATTGAAGAAATTGCACCCTTACCTAATAGGTAGGCACTTCAAGGTCAAAAAAAATCATGATAGTCTTAAATACTTCTTGGAAAAAAGACTATCTTCATAAGAACAACAAAAATGGGTGACCAAGATGTTGGGTTATGATTTTTAAATTGTCTATGAAAAAGGGAAGAAAAATGTTGCGGCAGATGCACTCTCAAGAAAGGATGAAGATGTCAAGGCCTTTCTCTATTATATCTCAATCATCCAACCCGAATGGATAATATAAGTGAGGGATGAATGGAATAATGAAGAAAACATGTGGACTCTCATTCAAAGGTTGCAGTAGGATTCCAGTGCATCAGATACATTCACATGGAAAAATGATTCACTATGGTACAAATATCGCTTATATTTATGTAATAACTCCCAACTCAAACAAAAGGTACTATTGTAATTACACACCTCTCTGGTAGGAGGGCACTCGGGATTTTTGAAAACCTACCATAGGGTCAAGAAGGAATTTTTTTGGGATGGCCTTAAAACTGATGTTCAAAGGTTTGTGGCAGAATGTTTGGCTTTCCAAAAAAATAAGGTGGAAACAATTAATACCCCATGTCTTTTACAACCATTAGCCATCCCATGTCAGCGTTGGGAGGAGGTTTCCATGGATTTCATCACAAGGTTACCGAATATGCCATATGCTAGTATATGTATTTTATAGACTGACGAAATACACACACTTTTTTGCACTCTCTCATCCTTTCAAATCCAGTACAGTTTCCACCACATTCATGGAGATAGTTCAAAATCTACATGGAAGCCCAAAGATTATTGTAAGTGCCATAGATCCCATCTTCACTGGACTTTTTTGGATAGAATTTTTTTCTTGTTTGGGTACTCAATTGGCTCATAGATCATCTTATCATCCTCAATCTGATGGACAAACTGAGCTAGTGAACAAATTTCTGGAAGGATACCTTCATTGCTTTTTCTATGATAAACAAACACAATGGTTCAAATGGTTACCCTTGGAAAAATGGTGGTATAACACTTCCTTTCATACTGCAACAAAAATGACACCATTTATGGCACTCTATGGATACCACCCACCTTCCATCACTTCTTCTCTAAAATAAAATTCTAAGGTTCAAACAATGGAATATCACATCGAGCATCAACAACAAGTTCTCCAACTCTTAAAGGACAACCTGACCATCGCACAGAATCCCATGAAACAACAAGCAGATCAGCATCATAAGGAAAGAAGTTTTGAAGTAGGGGATTGGGTATTTATAAGACTACAACCATACAAACAGATGTCCCTTAAGCAAGCTAAGAAGGATAATAAATTATCACCAAAGTACTATGGCCCTTATAAGGTGTTGCAAAATATTGGTACTATGGCATACAAATTGGAGTTGTCGACATTTTCATGAGTACACCTAGTTTTCCATGTTTCATGTTTAAAGAAGGTTATAGGTGACAAGATCCCAGTTCAAACTATATTTCCAGAACTTTATGAGGAAGGAAAAATCATATTGGATCCTGAAGCTATCACTGACATGAAAGTTCGCCAAGTGAGGAATAGATCCATTTCAGAGTATCTCATTAAGTGGAGGAAACTACCTGCTCAAGATTCCACTTGGGAAAATGAGTCTTTTATACAGAAGCATCCAGAATTAATCAAGCATTGTAGACAACACTTGTATGAAGGGGAGGGGCATGTTAATCCATAAATAGTGGCACATTACCCCTTAATTGGGTCATATACATTAGTAATGTTATTTTATTTATGTCAGATTAGGTCCATTAGTTGTAATCGTACCTCCTAGTCTACTATATATACCAAGGAGACCATTTCATTTCAAATCATCATGTATTTGGATATTTTCGTGGTGTATAAGGAGGTTTCCCCCTCGAAGAGTCTTATTATCTGAAATTCTCTCTTTTTCAAGGCTTGAGTACTTATTATGAGGTTCTTTTATGTTATTTTGATATTTGGTTCTTAACAGAGATGTTGTTGTTGATGAGGAAGTTGGAATTTTCCATACTTCTCCCGAATTCATAATTATCAAGCAACCAATGGCGGTTAAGGATTCACGTGTCAAGCTTCAGGAAGCTCCACCTAAAGGGGGGGGGAATCTGAGCATGAGGATTCTTTTAGGCCAGTAATTTATGATGCAAATAGCCTGAATCAACATTTAAATGACATATATATATGTGGAGATAAGGAGAATCTCAATAATATACCCAAGTGGTGGCACAACACCATTGGAGATATTCGTATAGGTGAAATGATTGAGGCATGATCATTGAGAAGAAAGAGAAAACATAAGCCAAACATGGCCAACTTTTCTCTAATGGCCAATGATTAGGAATTCTATGAGCCATAAATGTTTGAGGAAGCAAAAGGGATACCTAAATGGGAAAAGGCCATGGCAACCGAACATGAGATTTTGATTAAAAATCAAACTTGGGACCTCATGGCTCTTCCACCAAGGAAGAAACCCATTGGTTACAAATGGGTGTACAAGGTCAAGTACAAGGTACATGGTACACTTGACAAGTACAAAGCATGATTGGTTGCAAAAGGGTTCTCTCATCGAGAAAATATTGACTATCATGAGGATACCTTTGTTCCTATGGTAAAGATAAGCACCATCCTACTTGTTCTAGCCATGGCAGCATAGTTTTGTTGGAAAGTCCATCATATGGATGTGAAGAGTTTCTTCCTCAATGGAGATTTGCAAGTGGAGGTCTACATGTATCAACCATAGGGTTTTTAGGTTTCATGGAAGGAGCATCTGGTCTGTAGACTAAAGAAGGTTCTATATGGTCTGAAGTAGACACCCATGGCATGGTTCATCGAGATTGTATTTGAAAGAAACATAACTTAAATATGTATTTTAAACGTATTGTGTGAATTATTTTCAAGTCTCATTCAACAGACTGATCCTAACGTGTGAGTTGAAGTTAGTATGAATTGTCGATAAATCATTGCAAGGATGATGTAGATAGGCTAGTAAATCCATTGGATGTGGATAATCATTCAAGGTGTCATTATTGACTGATATTCCACTTGAGATAGGAAATTAATATTTGAATTGACTTATTTTGATAATGTTTAATTATTGCACATAAATGTTTGCAAACTTGTTTTTATACACCAAGAATACATATTTTAGCACCGGAAGTCACCTCTGGATTGCGGCAGAGGTAATCCCAATACCCATCAAAATTTTATGTCATGGGTTGGTTTTAAAATGGTCAAATGGGCGCAGTCTCAAGAAAATATCATTTCAACTCAGAAAATTGGACTGATATGCACAAGAAGGTGAGGTATCGATTTAACTTCAGTCAGTAGGTTGTAGTAAGGATGAGTAGGAGGAAGACTTCGATGAGAAGGATGTAGAGGTCTGTCGCAGACATCAGGTTTTCCAGTGTCCCAAAGAGGAAAGACTTAAACACAAGATCTTCTTGAAATTCAAATCTCAAAGAAACTGAAAGAAATTATAATAGCATTACAATCAAACATTCATCATAATACAGCCACAATAATTCAACTGAATCATTCAACCATGAACTCTTTCAGCATCAGAGGGAAACAAGAGGGAGTAAGATAGCTAACTGTCATTAAGCAAGAAGTCTCAAATACAGATACATAGCTAGAAAACCAGAAGCTCATTAAAACTTTACAATACGGGAGCTTTTCTCTACCATCGACCATAACAAAACATCAAAACTAAGTATTTATACTCAAAGCAACTTGCTCCCTTCAGAAGCACACTTTGTTCATTGCATTGAAGGCTTGGAGTTTGCTTCTTCTTCTGTCAGGCTACACTTGCATTCTTCTATCATACGCAAAATCAGATCGATATGGGCTTCGCGAGAAAATCCATGATAGTGGACTTTCAGTCTGACAGTCTACCCCCCACGACCAAATTTTCCATGCTTTCCATTTATGTGGTGAAACAAGGTTTCAACCACCTTCCCCAATTTCATTAACTACTTTTATTGGGATCAGAGCGAAGCCTGACACCCATGAATGCTCCAGGAGAACTCATAATTCCTTTTAGTCAATTATGGAGCCTTGAGACCACGCAGATCCTTCTTTGTGACCAACTCGAGCACTGTAATCTTCTACGTATCTCCCTTTTCCTTTTCCCCACATGACCACGGACCATGACCCCGTTCTTATCCATACGAAACCTCAGGATTTTTCATTTCGTGAGTTTTCACTCAATTATCATGATGCTCATTCCCAAGGAATGGCCCATCTAGATCAATGGTCGGATCTTCCTCGAACAACTTCGGCCACCCACTGCTTAATCAGGAGCCTACCTTTATTTGGCCCAACTTTCCATATGCCCCTGGGATGTGATTGTTGGCATAACTCTCAGGCGCATCGCAATTTCACGTTTCGCGAGTTCACGATGTGCTCTACATTAGAAACTCTGAGTCGTGAAATCGTGATCACCCAGATCAAGCAACATGCGTCTTTTTACATCGGATGGCCCAAATCATATCGATATTTCGGGACCTCGGACCATCAACACTTCTCACCTCAACCTTCCTGAAAAGACCTTTTATGCGGTTCAGATCCTGTGCCATGTGTCCTTCTAAAATGGACGACCTAGATTATATCGCAACTTCGCGTTTCACGAGTCCTCATGAATCTTCCCTTTGACTGCTTCATTATGTGAGTCAGCGAAATGTTGATCCTGCACCACGTGTCCCTCAGGATCAACGGCTAAGATGGCTTCACAATTTTGGACCTTTGGTTGACGCTATACTTCGTGCAACTATATGGTCTTGATCACCCGATGGTCGTAGATCTGATCTGATTGAAGGATCTTCGTCGTTGAAAGATGATCTTGCTCGCTCACTTGATTCCTGTCCACATCAAAATGCTTCAAGTGTGGCGCTTGGTGCTCATGACTGTGGCCTGTGAACGATTACTTGGTTGACTAGCTGAGGGCTCAGGAAACAAAGGATCGGCGATAGAGGTAACGAGAGAAGTGATCTACCTTAAGGAAAACAGGAAGGCTTATGGCCAATATTTCTCAGGCGAGCTGCTAAGGAAAAACGGGTCTATCAATCGGGTGAAGACAAACAGCAGACAACTACAAGACGAGAGGAAAACTCACGACCAGGTCTGCAAAAGGAGGAAAAGCAAGAAAAATTACATACTTAGGTAGAAACCACAACTCCCAAGACTTTGACAAGTTTATGCGCTAACATTGGCTCCACAGGGGATGGCATGATCCCTGCGAGATGCCAAGAATGCGCAGCTACAGTGCCTTTGCTTTGGGTTATGGAGTCTCCTATTAAAACAAAACCAACATAAAATAGGAACGGTATTTACAATGGTGGGATGCCGATAGCGGCTTTAAACAAAAAACATTTTCAAGAAGTGACCATTTACAGGGCCACCAAAAACTTCATCCCCCTCCAAATTCTACAATCGATAAGTGTTATTTGGAAACTTATCATAGATTTTGAAGGGGACGATCCAAAGGGATTCAAATTCTCCATGCTTTCTCTTGCCTTTTCTGGGAGCATCCCATTTGAGTACTATATCTCCAAGTTGGAAATCTTCTTTACTGCTTTTCTTGTCAAAGGCCTTCTTGATTTTCTGTTGATGATCATGAACTTTGTCCATCACCTGTTCTCTAGTCTACTACACGTCTACCAGCTAATGTGTTCTCATGATCATGTCATCAAGATCTTCTTGGCAGTCTTGGAAGAATTTCACTACAGGAAGGGCAAGTTGAAAAGGAAAAATTGATTATGTCCCATACACAAGCTAAAAAGGGGAAAGACCCAGAGACCTCTTTTTTGCTACTCTATCAGCCCACAGAGAAAATTTGAGCTTTGAATCCCATGCTTTATTTTTTTCATCTAACATTCTTTTGATGATCTTTATAAGGCTTTTGTTAGAGGACTATGCCAATCCATTTCCTTGGGGATAGTAGGGGGTAGAGTGAATCAATGCAATTCCAAACTATTCACAAAACTTGATCAATGGTTCAGCCTTGAAGGATGCAGCATTATCAATGATGATTCTGTTTGGACAACCAAACCTTGGCATAATATCTTCAAGAAAACCAATGATTACTTTATGAGAAACGTTCATTGTGGGGATAGATTCTATCCACTTGGTAAAATAATTTGTTGCAGTTAAGATCCACCTGTGCTAGCCACTTGAAGGAGGATGAATCTCCCCAATAAATTCTAGGCCCCACTGCTGAAAGGGACCTAAAGCTACTAATGGCTTCAATGGTAGATACTTGAGTTGTTGTTTCCCAAAGAATTTCTAACATTTGATATAAGCCCTGATTTTTGCATAGACATCAGTGAATAGAGTAGGCCAGTAATACCCAACCCTGAGAATTTTGTAGGCTGTGATTTTCTAGAAATGATGTCCCCCACACAGGCTATCATGGAAATCAAACATAATCCTTTGGGCCTCATGTGGGTCTAAACATCTTAAGAGCACTCCTAGAGGGTCCTTCCAATACGAGACCTAGTCAATAAGGCAATATCTAACTACTTTGAGCTTTAAAGATCTTGCCTTGCTTCTTCCCACACCATCAGGGGGTCCTAACTCTTGCAAAAAATATATAAAATTTTTATACTAGGTGCATTCTGCCAATGGAGGGGTGTCCTAAGGACTGCTATCATACAACTCAACCTGTTGATCTTCTGAGCAAGTGTTGATGAAATTAACCCTCAGAGATTTATAATTAGATTCATCCAACAACTTGGCTAAACCTTGTCTTTTAATTAGTTTGGTGGGTTTTATCTCTAGATCAAATTCAAGAATTTTGGCAATCCACTTGCTCCTTCTTCCTTCTATGTCAGGCTAGATGGGAATGTCCTTCACAAAAGCTGAAGGAACATATGCAATGATTTTTGAATGCAGAACATAGACTCTGAAAGCTTTGAGAGATTTCACCAAGGCATAGGCTTGTTTCTCCATGATATCATATTTTACCTCAGCATCCCTTAGCGCTTTAATGAAAAAGGAAATTGGATGCTTCAACCCTTCAGCATTTTTCTATAATAAAACAGTTGCCACTGTATCAAAAGAAGCAAAGGAAAAGATCAAAAAAACCTTGGAATAATCAGGACTGATAAGCACAGGTGCTTCAATCAGTGCCTTCTTTATTTGGTTGAATGATTCTATGGGCTTAGAAGTCCATCTTACTTTTTTCCCCTTCCTGAGCATGATTGTGATATGCTTCACCAATTCAAAAAATTTGAAACAAACCTTCTCAGAAAATTGATTTTGCCCAAGAATGATTGAACTTCTTTCTTAGATATGGGAAGTGATAAGGCTTGAATAGATTCTACCCTTCTTAGATCAATCCTGACCCTCTCAGCTGATACAATGTGCCCCAACAATTTTCCCTCTTGCATGGAAAATACAGGCTTCTTAGGATTTAGGGAGAGACCAAACTTTCTGCATTTCAAGGAAAAATTCTTTAGATGACAGCAGTGTTCTTTATCATATTTGGAAAATATCGTTATGTCATCCAGATAAATGACCACAAATTTATCTCTTTCTCCAACGAAGGTGATGTCCATGGCTCGCTAGAAGGTTGCCCCTGTGTTCATCAATCCAAAGGGAATTTTGGCATACATGAATGTGCCCCGAGTAGTGGTGAAGGTTGTCTTTTCCCTGTCTTCAGGCAAGAAAGAGATCTGATTGTAGCCAGAAAATCCTTCAAGCATGGAAATATTAGATGCACCAGTCACCCTCTGCAATATGTGTTCCATCTTAGGCAACGGATAATTGTCCTTCTTAGAGTTCTTGTTCAGATTTCTAAAATCGACATAGAGTCTGATTTCTCCACTCTTATTTCTCACTAGGACCAGGTTGGCTACCCACTCAAAATATCTCAAAGGGACAATTATTTGGGCGTCCAACGGCTTCTTTACCTCCTTTTCCATAATAGGCAGTAGCATAGGATTTATTGGTCTTAATTTCTTCCTAAATGGTTTGGCCTCTTATCTCAATGGGATATTATGTTCGATGACGATTGTGTCGTATGTCCTGAGGTCTTCATAGGTCCAGGAAAGCACATCAGAAAATTATTTTAATAGCTTAGCATACTCAGCTCTATGCTCCCTTGACAGGATGCTTGATAACTTGACGAAATTTATATCCTCCTCTGTACCAATATTGCACTCAACTACATCAACATCCTTTGTTGGACCTTTAAACTTTACTGCCACATCGTTCCCATCGAAAAATCTATCTAATGGAACTATTCCCTTCGTAATATGATTGCTAGGCAGCTAAACAATATGTTGATTAGCAATTTTATTCAAAAGTACTTCGGGGGGACGATCACCTTCGGCATCATGATCCTGATCAATATGTAATGTAGAGAAATCATCAACCAACTCAAGAAATATTTTGATTTCAAGATCATCCTCGAACACCTTCCAATGCTTGATATTGTTAGGTATAGAAGGCCTATATCTAATCTCAACATCATACCTGAGCTTAGGTGGCAGTGGGATCCTGAACTGGCTCACTAAGACAGCCAAAGAATCAGCCATAGTATTTTCCTCTCTTGGAATAAATGAAATGTTGAAAGCTGAGAAGAAATTGTCAATAAGGTCCCACACCTCATTCCTGTAAGTATTTAGCCTAGGGTGTCTGGTTTGATAAACATTTTTGACCTGATGAACAATTAGTTCAACATCTCTAAACACTGATATATATTCAATCCCCATGTCTTTTGTCGACCTCAAACCTATAACAAGAACTTTGTACTCTGCCACGTTATTGGTAGCTTCAAATTCTAGCTTATAGGATAGAGATATAGTCTCTTGAGAAGGTGAAACAAGGACCACTCCAGCACCAGCACCTTCTCTAGAAGAATCTCCATCAAAGAAAATTTTCCAAACAGAGGTAATCGAAGGAGAATATCCACAGAGGGTAATGGGATTTATGATCTCAAGGGGAGGTTCAGGGGCATCAATGAGCTGTAATAAGTTGAATCCAAAATTAGTATCAAGGGAAAATATAGGATGATTGGTGGGGTCTACTTCATCACTGATAATGTAGGCCAACTGAGCCTCTTTGTACAGTCTTCTATGCTCCCATCCAAAGACTGGAATGGTAGCATATGTGAGGTCCATTTGCAAGGTTCCCCCAAGTCTTTTAATCCAACATCTTGACAATAGCATGCCAAACTTGGGAGGAACATCAGCCACCATGATATCCATGAACACACTTTTCATGGGTAGTTGAAACAAGGTCATGACCAGATCTTTGATGACCCTAAGACATTGCACTCTCTTGGAATCAAAAGAATACAAATCATGATAATATTTTGTGATTTCTAATCCGAGTTCTTCCATGACAGTTTTGGGCATGGGATTATGAGATGCCCCAAAGTCCATTAAACATTTATGTAGCACCTTGTCATGTATGTTCAGCCATGTATAGAATGGAGGCGATGAATCATATATATCTTCTACCATAGGACCTAATATGATTGTTGTCTTTTCATCTTGAATATTTACCGAGTCTGTGGAATGGAAAGATGGATCATAATGCAATAGCTTAGAGAGGGATTTTTTGAAATCTTCATTCTTGAATAGCTCTAAAAGGGGCACATGGATTCTAATCTTTTGGATTTCATGCTCGAAGCTAAAGCAGGAACGGGGCTTCAGAATTTCTCTCACCTCTGAGGAAGGGTCTTTAGCTATTGGCAAGGGATTTTGAGTTTTCTTTTCTTTGTTGTTGTTCGCTACATCTTTGGCAGGTTTCTCTGCTCTGGAAGGCTGATCAGGAATGTCAGACCTCCCTTCTTTCTTCTTTGACCTGAGGTTATATTTATTGGGACTACTATTGGCCTTCTCCCCCTTACTCAGCTCATTTATTTGGTTATCTAAGAGATACTCCTCGCATGCGGATTGAGTCAAATGGGGAAATGGGGAGGTGTCTCTGAGACAATGGATTTCAGGATCAAGCTCTTCTTCCTCCCCTTCTTCATCAGAAACAAGGTTATTTTGGAGAGGGGTTTATATTTTCTGATCATCCCTATATCTATTTCTGGGATCTCTTGGGAGAATCTTAGGAGCATTAATTTGTCTTCTGAAATTGCCTCTGTTATCAACATTTGGGGCATTCTTATAACCCTGCTTCCCTTTGAATTTCATATTCTCCATTTCTGCAGACAGGGACTTCACCATCTTGGTCAATTCATCTAATTGAGGGTGAGATGGAGAAGAACCAGAGGTTGAGGCTTCGACTCTTCCCCTTCCTCTGTCTCTGTCGTCTTTATTCCTTAGTCTGTCAAGTGTTAACACATTGGATTCTACCTCCAGGGTTGCATCTTGCATATGAGCCAGGAAAGTAGCTCTTCTTTCTCTCAACAGGAGGCAGAAATCGGGGTCAAAAGCACTATCATAAGTGATTTTGACAAAGGCTTTTGTAGGCTTTATCTCAGCAGGGATCTTATTGTACATTTTGTTGAATCTTTTGGAGAAGTCAGAGACAAATTCTCCCTCCTTTCTCTTTAGGGACCTAAACTCTGTGATATAATACATAAAGTCTTGTTTATCCCCTCATTGCCTCAAGAAAACATCATCTAGGGACTCAATCCCAGTAATGGATCCAGGGGTCAATCCTTTAAACCATTTCCTAGCCTCGCCATCAAGGCTTTGTACAAAGACTCTCATCTAGACATCCTCATTTTCAATGTTTAGAGTGTCTGCATAACTGTATAAGGCGGAAAGGTGCTCTTCAGCAGTTATGTCTTCTTCTCCTATGAATTTGAGCATATACTTTAGGTAATCTCCAGCAGGGAGAGCATTCATTGGCTGAGGTAGGACTAGAGGGGCATATCTTGCAACCACTCTAGCATCCATTATGTTTATAGGGGGATTGGCACCTTCCATGGGGATGATAGGTGGAGGATAACTAGGAGGGGAAGGGGTTCGAACAGGGGAGACTGGAACTAAGCTTACGGGAGGAAAGAGAAATAGCAGAGGATTTGGAGAAAAGGCCACAGGGCTTGGGGGGAAATAAGGTTCCCTTTCTACAAAATCAGAAACTCTAACGGGAGGAGGAGTAATAAAACCTGGAGTGGGAAAATATTTCGAGATCCAGGGTTTAGACCAAGGTACAACTTCAAGGAAGAGAGTAGTGACAAGGATTTCTCCCTCCAATCCTAGACTGGGAGGGGAAAAATCAACAGGAACACTCCCAAAATCTAAAGTTCGGGAAACTCCAACAGACGATATGATAGGAAAGGAGAAGTAGATATTGGAGTTTCTAAAGGAGGATAGTAAAAATTGTTAGAAATACCTGGTTCAGCAGTAGAAGTACCTTCTTAAAGGGCCTTTCCATTTCTGACAATTTTCTCTGGGTCGGCTTCAGGTGTTGCTAAAGGAAACTACGGAGTAGACCTTGTGTGTTTGCCTCTGGAAGCCACAGCTGAAACAGTGGATTTTCCAGTGGATTTGCGTCAATGGAGTCACCACAGTGGAGTCGCTAGGTGAACATTTGCAATATTTGATGTACTAAGTTCGGATGCACCTTCAGAATCAGTAGGCTTTGTCGTTCAATCCTAGGGAAAATATTCAATTCGTCCCCGGCAACGGCACCAGAAATGTTAGCACCGGAAGTCACCTCTGGATTGCGATAGAGGTGAGCCCGATACCCATCAGAATTTTATGTCACAGGTTGGTTATAAAATGGTCAAATGGGCCTAGTCTCAAGAAAATATCATTTTAACTCAGAAAAATGGACTGATATGCAAAAGAAGTTGAGATCTTGGCTTAACTTTAGTCAGTAGGTTGTAGTACGGGTGAGTAGGAGGAAGACTTCGGTGAGAAGGATGTAGAGGTTTGTCGCAGACATCAGGTTTTCCAGCATCCCAAAGAGGAACGACTTAAACACAAGATCTTCTTGAAATTCAAATCTCAAAGAAACTGAAAGAAATTATAACAGCATTACAATCAAACATTTATCATAATACAGCCACAATAATTCAAGTGAATCATTCAACCATGAACTCTTTCAGCATCAGAGGGAAACAAGAGGGAGTAAGAGAGTTGATTGTCATTAAGCAAGAAGTCTCAAATACATATACATAGCCAGAAAATCAGAAGCTTCATTAAAACTTTACAATACGGGAGCTTTGCTCTACCATCGACCATAAAAAAACATCAAAACTGAGTATTTATACTCAAAGAAACTTGCTCCCTTCATAAGCACACTCTGGTCATTACATTGAAGGCTTGGCGTCTACTTCTTCCTCTGTCAGGTTGCACTTGCATTCTTCTGTCAGACGCAAATCAGATCGGTATGGGCTTCGCAAGAAAATCCATGACAGGGGACTTTCAGTCTCACAGTCTACCCCCCACGGATAGATTTTCCATGCTTTCCATTTATGTGGTGAAACAAGGTTTCAAACACCTTCCCCAATTTCATTAACTTATTTTATTAGGATCAGGGCGAAGCCTGACACACATGAATGCTCCAGGCGAACTCATAATTCCTTTTAGTCAATTCTGAAGCCTCGAGACCACGCAAATCCTTCTTTGTGATGAACTCAAGCATTGCGATCTTCTGCGCAACTCCCTTTCCTTTGCCCCACGCGACCACGGACCATGACCCCGTGCTTATCCAAACGAAACCTTAGGATTTCACATTTTGGGAGTTTTCACTCTCCTTGATTTCAATTATCATGATGCTCATTCTCGCAAAATGGCCCATCTAGATCAACGGTCGGATCTGCCTCGAACAACTTCGGCCACCCGTCGCTTAATCAAGCGCATACCTTTCTTTGGACCCACTTTCCATATGCCCCTGGGCTATGATTGTAGGCCTAGCTCTTAGGCATGTCGTGATTTCGTGTTTCACGATTTCACGATGTGCTCTACGTTAGAAACTCTGAGTCACAAAATCGTGATCGCCCAGATCGGGCGACACGCGTCTTTTTACATCGGACGGCCCAGATCATATCGCTATTTTGGGACCTCAGACCATCGGTACTTCTCACCTCAACCTTCCCAAAAAGACCTTTTCTGCGGTTCAGATCCTGCACCACATGTCCTTCTGAAATGGACGGCCCAGATTATATCGCGACTTCGCATTTCGCAAGTCCTCATGACTCTGCCCTTTGACTGCTCCATTCTGCGAGTCAGTGAAATGTTGATCCTCCGCCACGTGTCCCTCAGGATCAACGGCTAATATGGCCTTGCAATTTTGGACCTCTGGCTAACGTTATACTTCATGCGACTGTACGGTCCCGATCACCCAATGGTCGTCGATTTGATCTACTTGAAGGATCTATGTCGTTGAAAGTTGATCTTGCTCACTTGATTGATTCGTGCCCACATCAAACCGCTTCAAGTGTGGCGCTTGGTGCTCATGATTGTGGCCTATGAACGATTACTTGGATGACTGGATGAGGGCTCCAGAAACAAAGGATCGGTGATAGAAGTAACGAGAGAAGTGATCGACCTTAAGGAAAACAGGAAGGCTTATGGCCAATATTTCTCAGGTGAGCTGCTAAGGAAAAACGGGTCTATCAACCAGGTGAAGACAAACAGAAGACAATTACAAGCCGAGAGGAAAACTCATGACCGAGTCTGCAAAAGGAGGAAAAGCAAGCAAAATTACATACTTAGGTAGAAACCACAACTCCCAAGACTTTGACAAGTTTATGCACTAACAACATCTACCATATGAATGTTGTGTATTATTGATTGCTAGGTATTTTGGCCTGAGTGATTGGTTGTTCACCTAGGAGGATAAGAATCCTATATATTTTTTAAAAACAATCATTTCCTTATGTTTAATCTGACCCTAATGATCATCAAATCACAGTTATAATCAAGGGAGAATGTGATATATGCATGAGCTTAAGGAACTTAACCTTAAACCCTAGGACCGTTCTCTTTTGGAGAGAACAAGAGCTCCATCTAAGAGATTCTAGGGAATTGATGAGTTGAAATGATTGAGGAACTTATGAAATAGAGTCATTATGTGAATCATATGCTTATGCTTATCGTAATTTGATTATGCTATCTATGCTTAAGTTTCATCATCTTAAAGATGTAATGTGGCGAATTGTGAAGTGCTAGTTCTAATTAAATTGAGATCTTCAACTTGATTTTGTTGTTTAGACAAGTTATAATGTAGACCTTGCATTTAAATATCGAAAGCTTGACCTTATGTTGATTGGTGTAATGCCAAATTCTATCATAGTAATTAAGAATAATGGTTTCTATGTTGTAAATGGTCTTAATGTATTGCATTTTTATTTGCATACTATTGTCATCAATGAAATGTTAGAACAATATACCCTACTTTTGATATTAAAATGAGTTCGATATAGAAGCAGGCACCCATGGCATGGTACATGAAGATTGACAGATAATTGGATGAACAGGGGTTCCAGTAGAGTCCTTTAGATTTCAATATGTATGTCAATAGAGTTGGTAATGATATGATCCTTCTAGTCATATATGTAGATGATATCATTATTATAGGTAGTGAGGAAAGTACTATAGAAGATCAAATCCAATATGAACAAAAATTTAGACATGATTGATCTAAGCCTCCTACACCATTGTCTAGGTGGAGAAGTTTGGCAAACAGGTAGCAACAATTTTGTCTCACAAATAAAATATGCTAGGAGTTTGTTTGACCGGTTCAGAATGACAGATTTCAAAATCTCGTTTGCACCCATGGAAAAAGGGTTGAAACTTTCAGCCAAGACCAAATTTAAGACAGTTAATGAGTCACTCTACATGAAAATAGTAGGTAGCTTGATACATATTATAGCCACTAGACCTAATTTGATTTTTGTTGTGAACTTCATTTCCAGATTCATGACATCGATGAAGGATTAACTCCTATTTATGAATAAAAAATAATTTCTAAATTATATGATGGATTTGTAATGTTGTAGACCAAGCATAGAAGTCTATGTAATAATCAAAGATGAAGAGAAAAGAGAGAATTCAGGGATGGAGATTAGTTCATAGATTCATGGAAAGATTTAAAGAGATATTATTGGAGATAGTTATGCATATGGTTGAACTAAACATATAATTATTTCATAGTTGTTATGGTCACCTATTTTTATATAAAAGGACCAATTGTACAATAGAAATACACACAGGGATGACTAATTAAATAAAAATTTTCACTCTAGAGGTTTCTTGAATGTAAACTATGTGTCTCTTGCTTCATATATGTCTCTGTATATTTCTAGTTGGTTATTAAAAGAAACATTTGGTATTAAAGCCAAAGGATCCATCATTTGCCCATGTAAATGTGTTTGTGTTCTTGAAAAATGGTTCTCATTGGAGTCGGGTTGAGCTCAAATTGTTGAAATTTTGTTGGAATTATTGTCTTGAAGAAGTGTCGCTAGACATTGTCTGTGGAGTGAAGAGATGAAGATAAGGGATCAAGAAGTGATGTGAGTAGTCCTCGGTGAGATGAACGAAGGAATCAACAATGATATGGTTTTAGTGAAAAAATTTACATTTGTGTGAGAGTTTGAATAGCCTGATAAGTCTTTGCATGATGTTCACATTAATCAAAGGCATTTGTTGAAAATGAATGTGTTTGAGAGGAAAATGAGAGCTAAATATGAGAGAAACTATAGGCATAAAATAGGGTTTTCAATTTCATATTTATGCAAGCAAATAAAGATTGTGGTTTTCTCAGAGAAAAGAGAAACTTGGAGGCCTGTGTTTTTTTTAAGGTCTTTCAAAACACAGAGTTGGGTTTCTTAGTGTGTCGAGACACTTTGTTGAAGTTTGGATATCACCAATTAGAAAGAATAATGTATCTTTCCAAGGAAACAAAGGTATACATTTATATATATGGTTTATTTGCATATAATGAAAGACATTATTTGTCATTAGAAAGAAAAATGCAATAGTTAAAGTGGGTCACTTGAAGTCTTTAAGAAATACATGGATAAAGTCTTGTTTAACAATTGTTTAGGGTAAAATTAGAATTGAAAGGTGTTGTCTACAAGGTTGTCACATTGGTAGAAGTATTTTCATAACAATTGAGTGGGTTATTTGCAATGTGGTAGGATATTTAGACACTTAGGAGTTAGTTAAGATCTACTTGGTCTAATGTGTTGTTAGGTAAAAGTTTTTTTCTTAGTGTGTTTATTTAGTATGCATTAGTATGCATTTGTATTTAAGAAATCTGGCGGTCATGATATGTTCCCAACATAGAGTGATCTGACAATTTATATTCTCCTCGATCTTAATGACCATTAATCTGTGACTTAACACCCAATTGTTCCATGATCTCTATTTAAAAAGCATGGAGGGTCATTTGTCGATGATCGATTGTGAGAAAATCTCTTGTAAAATCTCCATGTAATCTTTTTCTTTTGCATTAATAAACTACTCCAAGTGGTTGTATTGGTTGGGGTCATGGATGTTTCCCTGTAGGGGTTTTACCGCGTCAAAACATCGGTGTGTTGATATTTGATCTAGTTGTATGAGTGATTACTGAAGGTGTTCATCCTCTTTTGGAATACCGTTGTTGTCGAACATGGTATCAGAGCCTGTTTGAAGACTCACTCTTGTTGTAGATCGAGATGATGAAACTGAGTTGCCTCATCTCTGTTTTCTACCATTTCCGTACATTTATGGGTCGAGAAGACTATTCCATTGCATCCAGAACACTCATTTCATTTATCGTTTTACTCGAAAAGGTTTTCCTTTGCCCAATATACGGCCATTTCAGCTAGATCCGGAGGTATAAAGCCTGAATACGCCCTTTTTTTTTAAATTGCAGAGTATTATTTCGGTTTTATATTGTTTGTTTTTGGGTTTCTACTCTTTTAGATCTGCGTATGATTTTTTCCCCGCGCCCTGTGTGATCTCATAAAATCAGAAACAGATAGGAAAATGTGCATTTTCCGGGTAAGCTAACCGAAATCTAACCCTTGTTGTCAACGAGAAGCGAAAAATTTTTCTTGTGCCAAAAGAGTTTTTTTTAGCACTCTCTCCAAGGATGTCTTCAACAACAACAATTTGTTCTTGTGTGAAAAGAGTTTTTTTTAGCATGCTCTCTAAGGCTGTCTTCAACAACAACAATTTGTTCTTGCGTGAAAATAGTTTTTTTTAGCACGCTCTCCAAGGTTGTCTTCAACAACAACATTTTTTTCTTGTGTGAAAATAGTTTTTTTAGCATGCTCTTCAAGGTCGTCAACAACAACAACAACAACAATCCTCTTGCTAAACAATACAATATGTTTTGCTATCCCATTTGGTTAAATTTTTCCTTATTAAGTAAGAAGTCTTGAGTTCAAGTCTCTCTTTTTGTTACTTTTTTTGAAAAAGTTCATGCTTCATTTTAAAGTGTATTTCACTTCAAGTATAAAAGTAAATCACTATAAGTAGCTTTAATATTTTAGAGTTATTTATTTTGCATGCATCTTTTTTGTTATAAAGTAACTTCATTGTAAAAGTGATCCCCACTTCATTTTATAAAAGTGGGTCACTTCATCACATGGTCCTTTGGTTACCGTTTATGCCTTTTTTTTAAATGGCATAACTTTCACATCCGAAATCCATTTTCAGTGTCGTTTTCTTTTTAAAAACCGCCTAATTTTTCAATATCTTTCCATCCAGATCATCAGTTTCAGTTTTAAAATCTATATCATCTACATATTTAATATGGATTCTTCAAGTAATCTTTTGCTTACTAGCACCAACTGCTTCCAATGGAAATCTCATATGGAGGATTTATTAAGAAGTAAAGGTTTGTACTGGATTACCTTGGGAAAGGAAACAGAACCTACTGATGTTGATAAGAAAGTCAAATGGGATAATAGGAATGACGAAGCACATGGACTAATCGGAATGTCCATCTCTCCTGATTTAAGGTTCCACCTTCAAAAAATTGATAAACCCAAAGAAGCTTGGGAAAAGATTGAATCTGTGTTTGGTAAACACAATATTATTCAAGCACAACAGTTAGAAAATCAAGTACTGAATTTAAGTCCAAGTGATTTTTCTTGCATTGAAGACTATATATCTAAGTTTAAAACACTCAGAATTTTATGTGAACAATGTAAGATAAAGATAGAATAATATCGTTGCATCTATCTTATTCTTTGTAAGCTAGGTAGTGCATATTTTGTGTTTGTATATACCTTTTATGCCATGCAAGAGGCTCTAGGGACAGCTTATCAAAAACCCACTCATGAGAACTTTTGTGATGCGTTGATTAGAGAGCAATATAATCTTATACAACTTGGAGTGATCAACATTGTAGATACCTCCAACATAGCCTTAGTCGTCCATCAGAAAGATAAACCCAAGAATCCCAAGAAGCAACATCCTCACCACAACAACAAGCAACATAAGGGTTCCAAACCCACTCAGAAAAATTCCACTCCTAATGGTGACAAAGGAGAAAAATATAAAAATAAGAAGACTGACAGACATTGCAACTTTTGTGATAAAGATGGTCATGATGAATCCAAATGTTTCAAGAAGATGGCAGCTTCAAAAGAAACGATGAAGAAGCACAACATCAGTATTGATTCTGCTTCTTCCTCTTCTTCTCATGGACATGCACTTCCTACTTCTGGTTTCTCCTTCAATACAATGTCTACTTCTTCTTATGATGAGTGGCTTATTGATTCTAGAGCATCTTATCATATGGATAAGGATAGAGACATATTTTATGCTCTAAATGAATGTAACACCAAGAAAATATTTGTTGGTGATGATAGATCTCTTAGTGTTGAAGGATCTGGAACAGTTCAAGTAGAAAATGGTCATTTCAATAATGTATTATGTGTTCCAAGTCTTTCTTGTAACCTTCTATCAGTATATAAAATCACTCATTCAAGTGAAGGTAAAATCGTAGAGTTTTCACCTCACCAAGTTGTAATCAAGGATCTAAAAGATCATAAGCATGTTCTTGCAACTGGAATTGTTGATGATATTACCAGGTTGTACAAGTTTGAAAATTTTGGGTCATCATCTTTTTCATCAGTTTTTGTTGCTCATAGCTATGACTTGAGAAAAGTTTGGCATGAGTGGTTTGGTCATCTAAACTATTGCTCATTGCACCAACTATGTAATCAACAGATGGTGACTAGTCTTCCTCTTGTTTCATGTATAGATGGTGTTTGTGTCGGTTGTGTTCTCGGCAAACATCATCGGGATAGTTTTGACAAGCGTGCCTCTTGGCACACCTCGGGCTCTTTGCAGCTTGTTCACAGTGATTTGTGTGGTCCACTTTATTCTCCTTATTTTTCTAGGTGCAAGTATTTCTTAACTTTCATTGATGACTTTTCTAGACGTACTTGGGTTTACATCTTAAAACTTAAGAGCGAAGTTTTTGACAAGTTTTTGGCCTACAAGGCCCTTGTAAAAAATAAATTTGGACATCAAATTCTAAGGTTAAGAACAGATAATGGAGGCGAATATGTGAACAATAATTTTACAAGTTAATGCACTACACGGGGCATCCAAATGCAACACACTATTCCATATACACCACAACAAAATGGTGTTGTTGGAGAAAGAACTGCATATTAAAAGAAATGGATAATTGTATGATCTAATCTGAGGGATTAAGTCTAAAGTATTGGGTGGAAGCCATCAACTGTGCAAATTACATAGTAAATCACACTCCCACAAAGTCTCTTAAAAATATAACACTGGAAGAAGCCTGGACTAAAATTAAACCAGATGTAAGTCACTTCCATGTATTTGGCAGTATAGCATGGGCTCACATTCCTAGTGAGAAAAGGAAATCGTTGCAGCCTAAAAGTGAGAAGCGTATATTTGTTGGTTATTCTGAAGATGTCAAAGGTTATAGACTTCTTCAACCACATTGTAATGAAATTATTATTAAAAGAGATGTTAAATTTGATGAAAATCTCTTGGCCTGCGAGCCTAATTTGGCATTTGTGCCTTCTTTGGTCTACGAGCCTAATCGACATTTGTGTCTTCTTTGGCCTGTGAGTCATCTTCAGCATTTGTGCCTTCTTATGTTCTAGTTTATTCTTCTAATGATGACAGTGAGGATGAAAATCCACCTCCATCTATTCACCTTCCTCCAGATGAGTCCTTTGAACCTGAACCAGCACCAGCTCCAGCTCCACCGCTTCCTCGATGGGTCCGTTCAACACGAGAAGCAGTTGGTGATCTTGTCGGTGATCCTTCAGATCAGTGTCGGATGCAATCA
>ML796715.1:67659-78421 GCA_009831015.1 Picea engelmannii | reverse complement strand
TCATCAACTGTAATATAACCACTTGCATCCTTGTCAAAGTACGAAAATGCAGCAAACAAATGCTCTTCACGCTCCAGTTTGTTCAAATGAAAAGTTGCAGCAATGAATTCTGCATAATCAATTGTACCACTGTTGTCTACATCGGCCTGTGATGGAAATCCAATGAGTTAGAAGCCCACGTTTATAAGTGGAGTAAAATATCATAGCCATAATTGTTTGGAAATACACCAAAGAGGTTCCATATGACAAGCAATCATCACAAAAGCATTGCAAAATTGTAAGATAATCTGGTGTAAGGGCTTTCACATTTCGTATGAAGCATCTATCTCCTCTTCAATATACAAAATTACTTGCAGCCTCATGCAAAAACAAATCAGTAAGCGCAGAGAAACAGATAAGAAATTATAAATAATCAGAGTAAGTGAAATCCATGCCAAAGCAATAACAGAGAATGTGCAGGATCATCTTTTGTGGTTTTACAAATTCTTAGGGTAACTTTGACACAGTACCAAACCATAACTATAAGCAAGCCAGTTTGGAAAAGCCAAAAGCACAAATAAATGGCATGTAATAAACCCAGCAGGGAAAATTGGGAATGATGGTGGAACTTAAATAGAAATGAAATAAGTTATGAAATTTTTGGACTCTGTCACATTGCTTTGACTGTTTGACAAAACATCTGCCACATTCCCATCAATCAATCTTTCAGGTCTTTATTCACATGTTATGGTGCATCATATCCTTGAAGGAAAGGCTTTGCTTGCTTTCATACAGAAGGAATAGGTACAGGTTTAAATCTCCAAATTCTCATGATTTACTTCATAGTATAAACTTAAAGATTATTTTCAGGCAATATTCTTAATCTTTCTGGTTAACTGGCGGCTTCACAATTCTCCTAAAAGACAAAATTACAATGCCCGTAAACAACAAATCTTTTTGAATGTGCTTACTAGAAAATTAACTAATAATCTCTCTAACACTTTCATGTGTGAATGAACCAAGATTCGTCCATATGATCCATGGAAAATAATTGGCAGAGTAACATGTTTCCTGTAATTTGATTGTTAGAATGCTAAATGGTGTGCATTAAAGTTTGGAATTCTTGTAATAATTGTATTAGTATATAAATTAAGACATGATAAGTTTTGTATCCTTCTAAGGTTATTCACATGACTTTCATGATTACAAGTACCGTTTTGTCGTTATATATAATATTTTAATTTCAATTTTATCATATTTTATCATTATTAACTTACAGCAGGGGCAGGGCATAGTGGGCATGGACAAACAATCTCATGAGATTTTCATATATAGTAGAGACAGAGATTATGTGAATACTCTCAGTATATGTGTGTACATATTCATACATGCATGTGCAAACATCTATGCATACATACATACATACATATATAAATATAGATAAACACATTTACATGGTACATGTGTATGCATGTTTACAGTGTGCACACATGCAAACATCTATGTATATATAATACATACATGATTTATTGTACAAGTAGTTTGTGTGTGTAGCTTTGATTGTATGTGTAAGGATAATGAACAAACATGGTAGTAATCATTGTGTATGAGTTAGGAAAAGATAGTAAAAGTCTTACTGCATCCATTAGAGCACGGATCTCAGACTCCTTCATGTTAGATCCATATCTTTTTAAGCCAGCAGTCAGCTCATCAAAAGTTATTGAACCACTATTATCGGTGTCCATTGCCTCGAACATCTCTCTCAAACCTGCAATCTCTTCCTCTGACAAGCTTTCAGCTATTACCTGAAAAAAAAACAAGGAGCTTCAGCTATTAGCTGTGAATCTAAGTAAAACTATAATATGAATCATTTTCAGCAGAAAGAAGAGGTCCCCTTTAATGTCTTACAGGGCCAAATGCATTCTGCCAAATATTTCATGAAATTAATTTCAGAATGCACAAGGATGTGAAGTAGCCTTTAAAATCTGGTGAAGAATAATAACATATGAGTGAAATACCAAGTGTGCCAATAAGATTGTAGCCATAGCAGCCAAATGCATAATCTCTGCCTTCTACGGTACTCTCAAGTACAAAATCAATGAAAAAACAACCAAAATAAATATATTGAAGTAAAATTCAAGGCAAAAACCTCAGAAAATTTTAACATCACTGCCATTTATAAGTCGGTGTTTAAAAATGCAAGCATTGCACAGTGGAGACAGAGGTAAGGAATTAGAGAAGTTGGCATCAGTTTTGGTCATAGGTCAGTGGTTAGATTGATCAAAGTCAAGCATACATGTCTGAAGTATTGTTGGCCAATACTTAATGAGTTGTAAACCAAATGCTAAAACCTCAGACAGCATCCGTCCTTCCATCCAGCTTCACTATTCCTTCTTGTGGGCCTGCAAGGCATGAGCCAGGTCGAGACACATAACATAAATGGTGGGTCTTGAGAGATATGCCATATAGGCCCACAATGCCAAAAGGCCTGCATGGTATAAGCCCTACTGGCTCCCAAGGCACAAAGGTCAATCAAGGGATGAACAAACAACCTTAAGGATTAAACATATAATGAATATATACATTAAGTAGTATATTCTTTCCATTTTAAATTAATTTTATTCAACACAGGCCTATGCTAGTATATAAATCCCTCCTAACAAGTTTTTATGTATTACAGATAGACAAATATATTGTCTCTTTTTGAATTGCTTCCTCCATATAATATCAGCATTCATTGAAATATCATGACATCAAAATGAATGTTCAGGGTGCTAAGAATCTCAGACCAAAAGAGCTTGCTCTGCAGATTTATGAAGCATTCACAACATAGATTCCTACGAAACCAGACATAACCACATTGGTACTAATGCCCAGATCATAAACCTGGGAATGTGAAACCTGAACTTCTATCATCCTATCAATATAAATTTTATTGCAGTTTAATATTGAGTAAGCTGTCTGGTGAGAAAATAGCAAATGTTTGTGCAGGAGAATAGGAATGACTGCAAATCCTCATATATGGCCCTACATGCAGGAAAGAAAAATAAACTGCTCACCATAAGTGCCATCTTCTTCAATTTATTCATTGCAGAAAATTGCTTTAATCGGGATAACACAGCTGGGTCCAAAGCTTGATCTGGAGCAACACCATCTTTACATATCCACGGATGACCTGGCATCCATCACAAGCTTGAGCTATAAGTACTTGTGACATTAAAGTATGAGAGCTGCCAAAACCCTTTAATATCATTACACATTCTGCAAAACAAGTTCCTTCATAGTTTGTTTGCTAAGTCAATATTAACGGTTTCTGATTTTCCTGCCAATGCAATGCATCTTTCAAGCATTAAAATGTTTGCCAATGAACTCAATTACAAGAGAATTTTTCAGAGTTCTTTCATACATAGAACTCCATGAGCGGTAAGGCGCTGGGCTGGATTTGAAGTAAGCATCTTTCTGATAAGATCCTTGGCACTCTCAGAAATTGAGGGCCAGGGTTCTGAATCAAAATCAATATAACCTCGGAGAACAGCATCGAAAATTCCCTGTTGTGTTTCTGAAAAATAAAAGTAAACACCCAATATGAGTTGACACATCATATAAGAGTTACAGCTGAACTGTTTTCAGAGGGGCACATCTGGCTTCTGCCCTTAAAGTTGTGTTCATCACCTGCCCAAAATGGTGGAACACCACTAAGTAAGATGTATAGGATGACCCCGGCTGTCCACACATCTGCCTCTGGACCATAGCGTTTGCATAACACTTCGGGAGCAACATAGTATGGGCTTCCAACTACATCAGTGAACACCTGACCTGCAAGTAAAATTGGCCATTTATATGTTGTCATCAACTTATGAATCATATTGAATTCGAATTATACTCTTCTGTGTTTTTAAAAGGGCTTCAAAGATAGCCTCAAATAAAAAATGTTTTAAACACTATTGTCAAAAGGCCACAAATGCAAAATATAGAATAAAAAATAATAAAGAGAAAAGGGCAGGTTGAGAAACTTGGATGAAGACGTTCTTTGACAATTCCACAAGTTGTTATTGAATGCATTCTAGAATGATAGGAAAGATGGGCAGAGGTTAAGAGATAAAGAGACTTGGAAAGTAGGAAAAAAATAAAAATAAACAAAGGGAAGAAAGAAAGAGAGATCAGAAACTAAGATATAATACTTTCCAGCACGCTTGAAAGATCCTGTATCCCTATGCACAAGCTAGCAGCATGCCCCTTATAAAATTAAGCTGCAAGATTAAAAGAGGGTACTTCAATCCAATTTAAGCTCCATGACTAAAACAGGATACTTCTCCAATCCAATTTTTCCTTGTCGGAGACTGGAGAAACCTTTCTAGATTTGTGATTGGCGGGTTCATAAAACCAGTGATTGATTCATTCGTCTGTTTTAATTACCAAAATTGAAAACGTGAAAGCAGAACTGAATGAGGCAAAACAAAGCAACCTAACAAAACAATTCTTACCAGGTTTGAAAAAAACAGACAGCCCAAAATCAATAGCCTTCAATGATGAATCATCATCCTTATTAACAAGCAAAAAATTCTCCGGCTTCAAGTCTCGGTGCATAACGCCTAACGAATGGCAAGCCTCAACGACTCCAACAATAATCCGTGTCAACTCAGCCGCTTTCCGTTCACTAAAATGCCCTCTCTCAATAATCCGATCAAAGAGTTCACCCCCAGCACAAAGTTCCATTACAATGTGCACATGCAAGGAATCCTCGTAAGCCCCTTTGATAGTCACAACATTAGGATGCCCGGACAAATGATGCATGATCTGAATCTCCCGTCTCACATCCTCCACGTCTTCTTTCGAAATCAGCTTTCGCTTGGGGATCGACTTGCAGGCATATTCCTTTCCCGTGGCAATCTCAGTGCACAGATAAGTTGTCCCAAATTGACCCTGACCCAGTTTTCGCCCCATTACATAGAGGTCTCTCAGATTCTCGGTGCGATGACCCAAGACATAAAAGGATAATGTGTCGACTCCCCGTCTCATGTTGTCCTCTTTGGGACTTTGCAGATTGTTAAGGCCTGCTTGTTTTTTCGGTGGAACGTGTGCCGCGACGCTCTCCTTGCCAAAGTCGTTTGAGATTAAATGCAGTGTCACACTAGTCACTGAACCATCAGATCGAGAATCAGTTCTGCTAGTATTGTATTCGCTAGTACAAAGGTTACTATTCTTTCTACAGCTAGAACGATCAGAGGGCTCCTTGTAGCCCTGAGTGTAACTGTTTCTTAAAGAACCCCGGCATGTATTGCCCATGAAAATGAAACCCCTTACAAGTAACACTATTCCCTCATAGAAAGCAAGATACCAAGGCCGCCGCGTTCAGCGACGAATTCTACAGATTTATCCTTCCAAAGTAAGTATACTTTAAACTTCAAACCTTGTTCAACACCGTGGAAAACCTAATGCAAGTCAAACCCTGTAACTCAATCCACAGTGGTTCAAAAAGCACAATAGTTGACCAAACAAAAAAACTACCCAAGACCAAGTGGGTAACCAAATTAATCCTCCAGAGAACAGAATTGCAAAAACCCAGATGAAATTTAGCTACAATATTTCTCCAAACCCTAGTTACCCTAAGACCAAGTAGGTATCCAAAATTAACCCTCCAAAGCCCCAAATTAAAAACCCAGATGAAAAAATACAGGCATTTGACCTATTCACAAACAAAAATCACGACTAAAGCCTGATTCCTCAGATCCTTGATCAAGTCCTAAAAGTACAGAGCACGAAACAGAACGAGAATACGAAGTTACCAAGCAAGAATCCTCCCAATGTCTTGTTCAAGAATTCAGCAGGTGGTAGGGCGGCCTGAAGACGGATTTAAATGCAAGCATGGTGGGTGATCCCCAGATGAGGGATCCTGCGAGGATTCTTCCATAATTACACATCATGATAACTACTCCGAACAACTTCTATTCAGTGCCATGCAATCTGTTGCCCTATTGCCTATGAGAGACGGAATCTTTTTAGACTTTTGATCTTCGTCCCACCTTCCTCTCATTCTACTTTTCTCTTGTTTTATCGAGGTTTCCTCTACCGGTCCAAGTTGGTGCTTTGCTTTCACCTTTTTACTTTTTCCTTTCCCCATGGTAAGCGCAGACCTCTTATTAATAGTCAAAGCTTTTGGCGTCGTCTTGACTCGCTGACAGGGCATTAGCTGGAGTTGTTACCTTCTGCTTTATACGAAGTAAAGTAGGACGCGGCCCACGTGGTCGTATAGTATTCCTTCCCTCCCTATGCGTGGATCCGGCAGTTTCTCCGTCGCCGCGGACCCTGGAGGGTATATATGCAAATGCACATTTCCCTTCAGATTCAAGGTCTCTGACCAAATGTACGACAGTTATTGTGCCGAACAGAGAGCGTGTCGCTACTTTAGCTGACATTTGGTGCCATCCTCCCTTTAAGCTTGGGAAATGATAGTGGGCTTTTCCAATTTAAAAGCTTGGGAAATGACAGTGGGCTTTTCCAATTTAAAAGCTTGGACCACTGACTCATTCGGGCCAGGCTAGAAATGGGGACCGACGGATCAAATCTAACCGGACTTCACCCGGATACCTTGATCAGGGTTTTACATTTATGGTTTAAGTGGAAAAGATCTTTTCACCTTCGTAGAGGTCATGATCAGTTTGTGAAGCGTGATAGAGTGTAAAAATAGTTAATCATTGATAAATAAAAAATTATCACTGATTTCAATTTTGATTTCAATTTAATAAAAAATTAGATAAATTTTACTAAATCTCCTGTTTTTTTGTTTGTCTCTTTCTAAAAGCATTTCCTGAATCTCTTTATCTTTATTCAGTGATATAGATCTTAAAGATTTTTTTGGTTTTAAAGTATTTTTGTCACTCTCTTTTTACCTATTTTGTTTTAAAGTATGGTACTCAGTCTCTTTCCATCTATTCAGAAATTCAGAAATTATAAATGGAAAAATATCATCATTATATAAACAAATAATTTAAAAGTAATTATTTATATAAATGAAGATAGTAAAATTTATCATAATTCAATTGTTAATTGGTTATATGTAAATGCGGACTCACTCATATGTTAAAGGAAGACTACGCTACTTAAAATGATTTATAAGTGGTTTGTAAGAGGGTAGACTATCACCCCCGGATGGGGTGACATGTGTCCAGGACGTTGAGGCGAGGTGGCAAGGGGAGGTGGCGAGGGGAGGCGGGGGGGCCTTTATTAACTGTCCTCCCCACACACTCTGCGATCCATAGTGCGCGTCAACTCCTTCCATCTCCGTAGCATGAAGCCTTTCAGCACGAGCGCCATAGGTCCTAACGGACAGAGCATTAAGCTCGTAGCATTAATGGAGTTTATTGGGATTTATCGGTCCATCAACCTTCTCGAGGGCTCCATTCTGTTTGAACAGTTCTCTGCGCAGAGAGGCGAATTGGCTCTCCTCTCCGTTCCAGCCATGTCGCGTCTAAGGGGGAAACCGCGTAGAGGGGTTGGCTGGTATGCCGCCGTCGCGAGAAGGAAAAGACACAGGGATCTCCAGAGTGTTGTGACTCTAGTTAGAAGGCGTCGACGGCAGGCAATTCGGGAAGCTTCACCTCCTGGCACAATCGTAGAAGAGGACCCGAGCATACAGCCCCCTCCGGATTTCTTGCACCAGAATTTGGTCACCTTCCCAGATGACTGGGACCCCTACGCCCGTGTCTTTCGCTCTCGCATCACTCCGCCCGGCAGAACCTCTTCCGACTCCTGTGCCAAAGCTTCTCTGGACCCCGGCCCAGGACACTGCATCATCGAAGAGGAGAAGGTGATGGAAGCTGATACAGTCCAGGATGCAGACTGTCAAGGAAATGAAGACGCGCAGATGAGGCCGCCCTCGCCACCTCTTTTGCTCCCAAAGCAATTGCAGCTTATCTTTGAACTCTGAAGCCTAGCAGAAGACCAAATCTTTCGCGCAGTCTGCGCAAGCCAGCGACTGGACATGTTATATGCAACTTACTCTAACGCCTCACCCAAGCGACTCTGTCCTACCTGCGCACAGCCTTTCGTCATTCCAGCTCGAGCAGCAGAAGCACGGGACGACAAGGCGAGCCCCGGATAAAAGGTTCCAGCGTTTCCATGTTTTTCTTTACAATTGTTGTTGTACTTTCTCAGGACAGTAGTCCACTAGCTGTTAGTCGAATTAGCCTTAGAAACTCCACTATTAAAATGTTGTTAGTTAAGACTATACCCCCTAGTTTCCTACAGGCAGGGTGGCTCTATGTTTTCCATCACTTTTGGACCTATTACAGTGTGATAGCCAGGTGTCCTGGTTTCCTTCACAGGCAGGACACCTGGCTCCTATCTGGCATGTATTCTCTTTTTTGTATGAAGATATAATAGGAAGGTCCCACTTTTACTTAAAAAAAAAAAAAAGAGGGTAGACTTTCACTCTTGCCAAATACCTTTGGATCTTGGGGTATTAACCTATTTATTTTCTTACAAAGAAACCAATCAAAAGTAATTTTAGGTCTAACTCCAAAACCAAAAGATGGTTTCAGTCTAAATAATATCCACAAGAAAACTAGTGTTCCTTGTGGCCATCCTTGAGGCTACCTCCTAATAACATATAGTCTTAGTCTCAAATGCTATCCCCCTTACAATTTATCTTATAAACTTTATGATTGTTATTTATATAATGTATATTAAAATTACAAATTTTATAGTTAATATATTATTATATAGAAAAAAAAATTGAAAATATATAGTGTTTCTTGACACTCTAGTTACTTCATTTATTTTTATTTTTAATGGTTGTGATATTTGAAAATGTAATATTTTTATAAAAATTTGGAAGAAAATCAAGTAAATCCAAAAACACTATAAAATAAATAACTTATAAATTAAGTGCAACATTCCTTATCATTAGGGATTTAGTAGAAGACTTAAACAACCCCTAAATTAAAAGATCACACTTAATTTCTATTGTTGCCATCTTAAAAAATAAAATAAAATAAATATTTTAAATATAAAAAAATATGTATTATTAAATCTACCAATAACAATAACATAAGCCAAGTGTAATAAATAGTTTTTATTATTAAAAATAAATATAATTTTATTTAAGAAAACTATATATATCTCAACTCTATGAATGGCATAATCTTGCCTTGTAAGTTTGAGGTTGTTGATTTCAATTTCAATCAAGCTTGGATAGTCAAATTCATACAAAGTCAAATTTAAAAATAAATAATTGTTGATTCATTATCATATTTTTATTAGTCTCCGTCAAGACTATAGCATTCTATTGGTTGACCATCCATGAGTTTGTTTTTTATTACAAATATTTTTCTCGATGCCTAATATTGTACATATGCTTAACAAAATAATTATTTTTTTATAATATTTAAATTACTTTTATCACACATTTCATTGGCTAACAAATTTGATATCTTATGACGAAGCTCTAACTTAATGGGATGTTTCAATCCTAGGTTATACCTAAGTTTTGAATTTTAATTATAGAACATGCACACAATGCAATTTTTTCAAACATAGATAACCTAAGTTTGCAGTTTTAATCTTAGGTAACCATGGCATATATTCATTAAATTCATGCTAGTGGAATAAATATATGTGAATTGCAATTATTTTATCATAATATTCTTTTTAACAATCTTGAAATGTATATTTTGTAACGATCATGTAAAGAAATTTGTAACAGAATTTACAATTATCACCATTCCAGTACGCAATCTTTGTATCTCCGATTATTGTTCTCTCCCAACCTCCTTTCTTATCTCCTAATATATTTTAGGATTTATATTTTAGGATTTTCCTCTTGTGTATATACCCGAAACAAACTATTTCCATAACTCTCTATAACTCAGCATAGATGGTTGTGTATACCACTTCCTAGTAGACCATCCATGAACAAAGTTCCATCATTATCTTCTCCCTCTCCCAAGGGTTGTGATCTCTTTAACAATAATCTAGACCATGATTCAATCTTGCTTACCATGAAGCCGATGGAATTGGATGCATCCATATTGAACCCAAATTGGAGTTGGATGCATGCATAGTGAATGCAAATTTGCATATGAGTTGAGTTTTGACCCTAAAGCACTAATTACATTGCAATTGTTTGGATTGTAAATCCATGCTCATGATAATTATATGCTTTGATTGCAAATTCTTGGACATGGTAACCATATACAGTAAATGTTTGGTCCCAACTTTTTGTAAATGGTTATCATTGTGTCAAAAATGATTACCAACCAGTGATTATATCTTTCTTTCTTTTTAAATTGTTAGTTTATTAGTAATTCCAATAATTGATACTTTTTCCTTTTCTTTTTCCTTCCAAATATCTAATAAATGTTCATAACTTAAGTTTGAAATTAGTGATTATGTTTTAGATTATGTGAGAAATAAAGACATGAACATAGACATCTATATATAACAGTTACAAAATTCAAAGAGAGTAAGAAAAAAATTAATAATTACAAAATCTACATAAATAGATTAAGTCACTATGAACATTAATAAAATAGAACACACCTAAAGTTAAATGAATATTTTATAAAACCAAATTAATGATAGTGGAGTCAAATGTCATCCTATTTTATAATATGAGAAAATAATTGTATGTTATTTATATAGAAATTTATTGAGTCAATATCGAATCATGTTAAAGAGTTAAAAAGTTAATAACAATATGATAAGTGGATGATTACTTGAGCTTATATTTCTATTTAAGCACAAAAACTCTTCACTTTATAGTAACATGTTAAACTTTGTAACT